>CAUYLG010048126.1:0-69188 GCA_963573385.1 Cacajao melanocephalus | reverse complement strand
ATTTATTTATTTAAAGACAGGGTTTCACCATGTTGGTCAGGCTGGTCTTGAACTCCTGACCTCAGGTGATCTGCCCACCTTGGCCTCCAAAGTGCTTGGATTACAGGCGTGAGCCACCATACCCGGCCTTTTTTTTTTTTTTTTTGTGACAGAGTCTCACTCGGTCACCCAGGCTGGAATGCAATGGCGCAATCTCAGCTCAGTGCAACCTCTGCCTCTCGGGTTCAAGTGATTCTCCTGCCTCAGCCTCCTGAGTAGCTGGGATTATAGTCGTGCACCACCACGCCCGGCTAATTTTTGTATTTTTAGTAGAGATGGGGTTTGACCATATTGGCCAGGCTCATCTCAAACTCTAGACCTCAAGTGATGTGCCCGCCTCGGCCTCCCGTGGTGCTGGGATTACAGGCGTGAGCCACTGTGGCTGGCTGGAAGAACATTATTCTTATTAGCTTTGTTTTTCTATGGCAAGTTTCTGGGTTCATTTTATCATGACTTCAGCAAGTATCATGTTTGCTACTTCATGTTGTGGTACAAAGAAAACCAAGGCCCAGCACAGTGGCATATATGTGTAATCCCAGCACTTTGGCAGGCTAAGTCAGGAGGATCGCTTAAGGATAGGAGTTTGAAACCAGCCTGGGCAACATAGTGAGGCCCCATCTCTACAAAGAATTTTAAATGTTAGTCAAGTACAGTGGTGCAGACCTATAGGCCCAGCTAGGAAGACTAAAGCAGGAGGATCACTTGAACTCAGGAGTTTGAGGCTTCAGTGACCAATGATGGTGGTGCCACTGCACTCCAGCCTGGTTGACAGAATAAGACCATTATCAAAAAGAAAAAAGAGGCCAGGTGCAGTGGCTCACGCCTGTAATACTAGCACTTTGGGAGGCTGAGGTGGGTGGATCACCTGAGGTCAGGAGTTCGAGACCAGCCTGGCCATCACGGTGAAACCCCATCTTAAAAAAAAAAAAAAGGAAAGAAAAAAGAAAACCAAACAATCTAGTCCCTGTAATGCCCCTTAGAGAAAGAACAAATAATCATTTAAAATAGGGCCAGGCACAGTGGCTCATGCCTGTAATCTCAGCACTTTGGCAGAGGTAGGACGATTACTTGAGCCCAGAAGTTTGAGACCAGCCTGGGCAACATAGTGAGACCCCATCTCTACAAAAAATGAATAGGCATGGTGGTATGTGCCTGTAGTCAAAGCTACTTGGGAGGCTGAGGTGGGAGGATCACTTAAGGCCACGAGGTGAAGGCCGCAGTGAGCTGTGATAGCGCCTCTGCATGCCAGCCTGGTGACAGACAAGATCCTGTCTCAAGAAAACAAAAAATTAGCATTATTTTACTTTTAGATAAATGATCCATATTCATTGTATAGAAAAGAAAGGGACCAGTGCAGTGGCTTATGCCTGTAATCCCAGCACTTTGGGAGGCTGAGGCAGGTGGATCACTTGAGGCCAGGAGTTCAAGACCAGCCTGGCCAACATGGTGAAACCACATCTCTACAAAAAATACAAAAATTGGCCGGGCGTGGTGGCTCACGCCTGTAATCCAAGCACTTTGGAGGTCAAGGCGAGCGGATCACCTGAGGTCAGGAGTTCAAGACCAGCCTGACCAACATAGTGAAACCCCGTCTTTATCTTAAAAAAATTAAATAAAATAAAAATACAAAAATTAGCTGGGCATGGTGCCATGCCCCTGTAGTCCCAGCTACTCAGGAGTCTGAGGTGGGACAATTGCTTGAGCCCAGGAGATAGAGGTTGCAGTTACTTGGGAGGCTGAGGCAGAAAGATAGTTTGAGCTATCAGAGTGGGCAACAGAGTGAGACCCTGTCCCAAAAAAAAAGTAGTTTTTCACACCTTGCAGAAAAGTGTTAAGAAGAATGCACACCACCATGTACAGCTAATTTTTTCATTTTTAGTAGAGATGGGTTTTACTGTGTTGCCCAGGCTGGTCACGAACTGGGCTCAAACAATCTACCCTCCTCGGCTTCTCAAAGTGCTGGGAGTCACCACACCAGCTAATGCTAGTTTTATAAGACAAAATAAAAGATTTCTGATGAAATAGACAAGAAAATATCTGTTTATTCGTTTTCACAATTACTAATTTATGCTATAAAAACATGGCTTATCTTCTTTTAACTCTAGAGGGATTTAAAGATCCAGCTCTCTATACTTCCTGGTTAGAGCCTGTTAATGCTTTCAACATGTGGAAAACCCAGCGGGCCTTTAGCAAATACGAGAAGTCTGCAGTGTTGGTCAGCAATAGCCAGTTCTTAGTAAAACCACTTGATATGATTGTGAAGAAGGCATGGAATATGTTTGCTTCAAAGTAAGTATAAAATAAGTCTACAAACCTTTCTAATCTTTAAGCAGATACTGTAGTGTTAAAGCATGAGGTAGAATCCGCAGGAATGACGGTTACTTTTCAGGTGTGAAGGTGTGAAGCTTTGGGCACGTGACTTCAGGCTTCATTTCCTCATCTGTGTAAGTGGGTCCTAACTGAGGGAATTTCTAGTGAGGGTTAGGTAAGATGATCTTGTATAACAGCCAGTACAGTGCCTGGCTAGTAAATGCTCAATAATTGCTTGACGTAATTAAAGTAGAATTTCACTATAAAGCAGGGACAATAAGGTAGTTTTCAAAAATAAGATTCGGCCAGATGCAGTGGCTCACACCTGTAATCCCAGCACTTTGGGAGGCTGAGGTGGGCGGATCACGAGGTCGAGAGATTGAGAGCATCCTAGTCAACATGGTAAAACCCCGTCTCTACTAAAAAAATACAAAACTTCGATGGGCATGGTAGCACACGCCTGTAGTCCCAGCTACTCGGGAGGCTGAGGCAGGAGAATTGCTTGAACCCCGTAGGCGGAGGTTGCAGTGAGCCGAGATCACGCCTGGCAACAGAGCGAGACTCTGTCTCAAAAAAAAAAAAAAAAAAAAAAATCCTTGGGAGAGAGGAAGATCCTGTTGTTGTTCCTCAATAAGATACATGGTTAAATTCAACTCGGTTTGATACTAAGAAATGCCTACTTCATACTAACAAATATTTTAGCAAATGTCTTGATCTCTACCACAGTTACTTAATGTAAAAGCAAAGTTCCTCAAATGACTGGACAAGGCCTCTAACTCTCATTAGCTTGGATACCCCAGGGCCCAGCCATCCTGCATGTGACCATTCCATAAAACCCCACTCTGCAGGGCCGTGAACTCTGTCCTCTTCTGGTGTCACTCCCTTCCTACTGTCATTAAATGGTAGCAGCCATTATTATGTCAATTAATTCATGTCTACCCTTGATATTCTTTTTGCATGTGATTTTTGGGCCTCACTCAGAACATTTGTGGGGAGTATTGGGGCACGGTGGCTCATGCTTGTAATCTCAGCACTTTGGGAGGCCAAGGCAGGTGAATCACTTGCAGCCAGAAATTTTAGACTAGCCTGGACAACATGGTGAAACCCCATCTCTACTAAAAATATTAAAATTAGCCAGGTATGGTGGCGCAGGCCTGTATTCCAGCTACTCGGGAGGCTGAGGCATGAGAATCGCTTGAACCCAGGAGGCAGAGGTTGCAGTGAGCTGAGATCATGCCACTGCACTCCAGCTGGAGCAACAGAGCAAAACCCTGTCTCAAAAAAAATAATAATAAAGAGCATTTGGGGGGTGGGTGGGATTGGGAAGACCACCCTGGTATAACTATAAATTAATTGTCCTGGGGGCACCTGGGAGGCTTCACTTTATTCCTAGAACTGGATTGATGTGTTTTCTAGTTTCAAGCCTTACATGGAACTTCAGGCACTTTTCAGAGTTTACACTGAACGTGGGGTATGTCTATACTGGGTAGATAGCCAAATCTGAACATGCTGCTCTTTCCTTGGTGCCTCTTCTTGCCAATTTCTTGGACACTAAAAAATCAGGGAGCTTGACATAAATTTTGAAAGTTCACTAATCTTTGGAGTAAACAAAGCAAATGTAAGACTTCTAAGAGGGCCGGGCGCAGTGGCTCACGCCTGTAATCCTAACACTTTGGGAGGCCGAGGTGAGTGGATCACCTGAGGTCAGGAGTTCAAGACCAGCCTGGCCATCTTGGTGAAACCCCATCTTAAAAAAAAAAAAAAAGACTTCTAAGAGATTCTGTGATCTTCACATGTTCATGAGCTAGAAAACGTCTGTTTATTGTTTAAGAGTTACTCATTTGCCTGACATTTTTTATTTTGTAATTTCTGTTTTTTTTTTTTTCCACCAGAGCCTACATTCATCAGTACACAAAATTCGGAATTGAAGAAGAGGACTTTTTAGACAGTTTCACGTTGTTAGAGCAGGTTATTGCCAGTTACTGTAACCTCTGATCTGGAACAATGGGAAAGTACCTTAAGGCATTTTTGGACTAAAATATTTTCAATACGATTTTCTCTGTAAAGTTTTCAAAGTTCCATTCTATTAAAGTAACCAGGTAGAATGCTGAGTCTATTCTGTATATGATGCCCACAGAAAAGGAAGACAACTTTTTAAATGGAGAATAGCATGTTTTCAATGAAAACATCCATTTGGTATTTCATTTGTAAGAAAAAAACGGTGCTTTATTAAAGAACTTTGGGAAGACACTTTGCCGAGATGTTGGGACTCTGGAACCAGCCAAGAAAGTAGAATATTCTGTTTCTCTACATGTTCCTAAATCATGCCTCCTTACTCCAAAAATAACTCACAAAGCATGAACCAAACTGTCACAGCATCATTTCAAACTAAGGAATTATAATTCTGTACTTAATATATTCATGCTTGAAATGAATGCTTTGAGCCACAAGAGGGAGGTGTTGTCAAATCCTACAGTGTGACCATGTATTTTGAATATTCTGTAACAGGGTGAGAGTTTCCACTCTAAGCAGCTATTTAAAAATAAATGTGAGGATTTTGGTAATAAATGCTTATGCTTAAGTACTAAGTAAATATGTAAATGTGTACTTAGTGTGCTTTTTTAAAACTTTTTGAGCATGAAAACATTGGGTCAGATTTTGTTTTGGATCTTGGAATGCCAGAGCAGAAATTGATTTTATTCAGCTGTTGCTTTAAAATTACTTACAATGGCCTGGGCTCAGTGGCTCACACCTGTAATCCCACTACTTTGGGAGGGCAAGGTGGGAGGACCACTTGAGGCCAGGAATTTGAGACCAGCCTGGGCAACATAGACCCCCCCAGCTCTACAAAAATTTTTTTAATTATTAGCTGTCTGTGGTGGCATACACTTGTGGTCCGAGCTACTCTGGAGGTTTGGGTGGGAAGATCACATGAGCCTGGGAGGTCAAGGGTGCAGTGAGCTGAGATCGTCCCTCTGCACTCCAGTCTGGGTGACAGAATGAGACTCTGTCTCATAAAAAATATAAAAAAAAAAAAAAAAAAAAGGAATGAAATTACTTACAGGTATTCAGCTGGTATGGATGATGGTTATATGCTTTTCAGTAAAAGGAGTAAGAATTTTCACCTAAATTTTTCATAAGTTGAGAAAATTATCACCAAGGAAATATGGTTACTTGATGAAATTGACACACAAGATATGGTTTCACCCAAGACAAAACATGCTTAGAAATTGACAACTGAGTTTGAAGGAAATGTTGTATTTCCATAAAACACATCACATGCAGTGTATTAACAAATGTAAAAATGAGAAACAAATAGGAACATTTGCCCTTTCTGCCAAATCTACCAGTAGTGACTTTTATATGGAAAAATGACAGTTCACAGCTTCACTGTTTCTTCCTTTTCTTTCCATATGGAAATGATTACCTTTTTGCTGTTTTTCTTATCAACTGTTGCTATGATTTAAAATACTGAACTATATCTTATTTCTAAGGAATGTAAAAAGTGGTCTGTTCTGCTGCTAAAAGGCACACCCCACTGCTGCATTTCGTCAACCCAAGTATACTTGAAAAATAATTAGATCATAATTTTTACAAAACAAGTTAAAATAATTGTTTAAGCATTGAAGAGATCCACACACTGAAACAATTTCCCAGACTAAACCAGCATTCATGAAGATCTGTAACTGAGTATCTCACTAGGGCTTAATCCAATTCTGAGGAAACTTGCTAGAAGTTAACTTGAAAGAAAGTCATAAGTTGAAGTCATTTGATATTTGGGAAAATTCATGAGGTACCAATAGGGGCAAGTATATTTCCAATTTGGCAACTCATGGAATCATTGGCAGGTGAATATTAGAAGCAAACCCCAACTAGACAGAGCTCTGGGTCCATTTACTTATGCTATTTGACCCTCTTTTTTTAATGATCCACAACTGTATTAGTTGATGCATATGGTTACCTATTACATATATATTTTTTTCTTTTTCCCTTTTTTTTTTTTTTTTTTTGAGATGGAGTCTCACCCTGTTGTCCAGGCTGGAGTGCAATGGCATGATCTCGGCTCACTGCAACCTTCACCTCCCAGGTTCAAGCATTTCTCCTGCCTCAGCCTCCCGAGTAGCTGGGACTACAGGTATCTGCTATGGCGCCTGGCTAATTTTTTGTATCTTCAGTAGACGGGATTTCACCATGTTGACCAGGCTGGTCCCGAACTCCTGACCTCGTGATCCGCCCACCTTGGCCTCCCAAGGTGCTGGGATTACAGGCGTGAGCCACCGCACCTGGCCTTTTTCTTTTTTTAATTTTTTTTTTTTTTTTTGAGACAGGGTCTCACTCTGTCACCCAGGCTGGAGTGCAGTGACAGCTCACTGCAACCTCAGCCTCCCAGGCTCAAGCAATCCTCCCACCTCAGCCCACTAGTAACTGGGACTATAGGTGTGCACCACAATGCCCAGAAAATTTTTGCATTTTTGGTAGAGACAAGGTCTCCCCATGTTGCCCAGGCTGGTTTCAAACTCCTGGGCTCAGGCCATCCACCTGCCTTGGCCTCCCAGAGTGCTAGGATTAACAGGCGTGAACCACCACACCCAGCCAATACCCAAATAGTTTTAAGCTTGTGTTAAAACATTTACATGAAAAATAATTTTTTTCTTGTCTATTCGGAATAACAAAATTTTTGCTCTTAAAGTTGTGGTTTTAAGTTAAAAATTAACACCAAGTTGTTGATGTCAAAGTTTCCAAATGGGGTGGCATTGGAAATGTGCTTTGATTTGTGTGGAGATAATGGCCAGTCAGCCAGGACAGCATTAGCTCCATTAGCTTCTGGGCTTACAGCTCCAGAAAACTTTGGAAATGTGATTTCTTAGATTACTGGGTAACTGGCACATTATCTTGTCAAACATTATCCTGCAGAGCCAGAATGCACCCCAATGGACAGTGAGCACAGCGTGAATGCAAGTTTCTTATTGTCAAGCTCTTTTCCTCTCTTATCTCCCCCCATCTGTGCTTTTCTCAAGAGCTTAAGCTGTGGAACCTGTTTTTTCCCATGCATGTGCCCCTCCAGCCCTGGGATCTCTCCGAAAACTCCCCTCTCCCATCCACCCTTACTATTCCATCTACAACATCTTTCAACATGTTTCTACTATATTTTACCCATCACTTAGAACTCAGTAAGTATGCCAACAACTCACTATTATCAGCCAATTCGTCCATTCAACTAGTATCTATTCAGTGCCAGGCAGTGAGGAAGATGTTACTGATACAGGGATCAATGCTACATTGTCTGAATGAAGAAGCTGCTTTGGATTTTTGGTGCTACAATTCTAGCTTCCTAATTATTGCTTGTTATCTTGCCTGTGTGCATATTCACTTTTTTTTTTCCAGGGAAGAATGTGGTCCAAGAAAGAACAATGAACTCAGAGCTCTGGTCTGGGCTAGACTCAAGTGTTGAAATGTGTCTTCACTGGCTCCGTAGGCTCTATAAACTCTGCTCTGCAGTGTACATACCAGTGATTCTTCTACTGACCACTGTCAGGGCTCCATATGCAAGCCTGGAGCCTGAAAGTCTGAAGTCCTGCTTGTCTCGGCTGACATCTCCCACCCACTGCCTGCGTTCGCCATTGTCCCTGATCGCCCAGCAGAGCTTCCCCAAACAAGCCCCTCACCCAACCCTGCCATCTTAACTGTTCTTGTGATACTGTAAATACCTCTCACCCAACCCTGCCATTTTAACTGAACTTACTCTGCAACACCCCCGCCCCCCAAAAAACTACCCAAACCTATAAAACCAACTCCTATCCCACTGCCCCTTGCTAATGCCCTTTTCGGCCTTAGCCCACCTGCACCCAGGTGAATAAACAGCCATGTTGCTCACACAAAGCCTGTTTGGAAGGTCTCATCATTCAAAGCGTGCATTTGGTGCAGGAAACCCGGGATGGGGGAACTCCTACAGGAGGCCAAACCCCTCTCCCTGTTCTTGTGTCCCTCCATGAAGAGATCTAACTACCGACCTGGGGTCATCAGACCATCCCACACCGCACACCACCGGCTATTTTGGTAAGCAGTCTTTCTTTTGCTTTCCCATCCTGTTGTCTTTTCCTTTCCACTTCCTCCCCCTTTCGGTTTTGTCCTTTTTCCACCGCAAAGACAAGGAAAATCAGGTAAACCAGGTTCTTCTGTGAGGTTCATGAACGGAAAATCCCTGCGGAAGTCACGGATCTGGGAACCCAGTTTTCCCAGGGGTTTGACTATCGTGGAGATGCACCCTAGTCACTCGCCCACCAGGCTCACGGCCGATATTGATGGCAGGTCAATGTAGAGGACACTCTGTTTGACCACTCACCAATGACGAGGTTCAACCCAGGCTCAACTAGGGACGCCTGCTGAGCGGCTGGGTTGCGTGCCTATTCCTGTCTCTGCTGTCTTTCCAGAACCATGGGCCATCGTCCATCCTCTATCCCTCCCTCCTCTCCGCTGGCCTGTGTTCTAAAGAACCTCAAGCCTCTTCACTGTCTCCTGACCTAAAACCCAGACGTCTCATCTTCTGTAACACTGCGTGGCCACAATACAAGTCAAACAACGGCTCCAATTGGCCAAAAAATGGCACTTTCACCCTCTCTATTTTACAAAATTTCGACAATTTTTGTCACAACACGGGTAGATGGTCTAAAATTCCCTACGTCCAGGCACTTTCTTACACACCAATCCCTCCCTAATCTCTACTCCTTCTCTTCCCTTCCGTCTGCCCCTCCTTCCTCTGCCAGTAAGCCAGAATCTTCCTTGTCCATCAACGCTTCCAACCGTTCTCCTCCCCGCCTGTCCAAACCAGGCCCTAATCCGGAACCTAACCCCACCCCCAGAGCCTTCCTCCTCTTCCTCTGCCCACAAGCCACCTCCTTATGCCCCTCTGTCACCTCCTCACCTCATACGCAGCCCAGCTTACAGTTTAGTCCTGCGGCTACCTCCTCTGCCCTCCCCAACAATTCCCCCTTCCAGGGGTGGCTGGAGCCAAAGGCATAGTTAGGGTGCACGTTCCTTTCTCTTTGTCCAAACTTTCCCAGACTGGCCACTGGTTAGGCTCCTTTTCATCAAATCCTCCAATTCTTAACCCAGTCCTGTAATCTCACCTGGAGTCATTTAAATGTCATCCTTACTTCTACTCTCACCCGTAAAAAACGCTTAATACGCATTTTATCACCCAATCAACCCCAACATTACAAAAATGTACAAAAATTAAAATCTGGCCCTCAAACCCCACGGCAGGAATTAAGCAACCTCACCTTCAAGGTGTTCAATAATAGGGAAAAATCTGCCCGGAGGCAGCGCACCTCAGAACTACAGATGCTTACCTCTTCCGTAAGACAAACCCCAGCCACGCCACCGGCTCACAAAGACTTCAAAGCGCCCAGCGTGCAGCGCGTCCGGCCACCCCTCCTGGACTTTGCTGAGCCAAGAAATGCCCATAGCCCGGGATTCCTCCTACGCCCTGCCCCATCTGTGCGGGGCCCCCACAGAAAGTCGACTGTCGGACTCACGCACGTCGCTGCTCCCAGAACTCCTGGAGCTCCAACCCTCGGCTTGGCGGCTAAAAACCAATGCTGCCCGAGCATTCAGAAGCCCCCTGAACCATCACAGATGCCAAACTTCGGGGTCCATCCCCTTCTTAATCAACACGGAGGCCACCCACTCCACACTGCCTTCTTTTTGAGGACCTGCCTCCTTGGCCTTCATAACTGTTGTGGGCATTGACAGCAAGGCCTCCAGGCCTCTCAAAACTCCCCAGGTCTGGTGTCAATCAGGCCAGCACGCCTTTCCACGTTCTTTCCTAATCATCCCCACTTGTTCAGTTCCCCTGTTAGGCCGAGATACCCTAGCAAAATTGTCTGCCTCCTTAACTATTCCTGGGCTACAGCCACGCCTCACTGCTGCCCTCGTCCCTGAACCCTTTCCTCCCTCAGTAGCTCCCCTTATGTTCCCCAGCCTTAACCCTACAGTGTGAAACACCACCGTCCTATCCATTGCTACAAGTCACTCACCCCTCATCATCCCCTTAAAACCTAACCACCCTTACCTCGCCCAGCCCCAGTACCCCATCCCACAACAGGCTTTAAAAACAAAGCCTGTTATCACCGTCTATTGCAACATGGCCTTTTAATTCACCCTCCTGCTTCTTCAGCATCTATACTCACAGGGGTATCGTGTATCCCCTTCCGAAGCCCAAATTTCTTCCCCATCTGTTATAATCTTTCGCCAGCATACACGTGCTCTCCCTGCCAACTGTATCCAGTTAATTTCCCAAACCCCAACCCCATCCACGAAACAACAGCTTCTCTCCTTGCAGGGTGTGGCTGCTGCTTTCACCTCTGAATACTAGGTTTTTCTATTCTAACTAAGCCATTGTATAAACTCACTAAAAAAAAAAACAAAAAATCCAACCCTATTAATCCTAAATCCTTTCCTCACTCCTCCTTTCGCTCCTTAAAAAACAGCTCTAAAAACTGCTCCCTCCCTAGCTCTCCCCAACCTGTCTCAACACTTTTTCATTATATATTGCTAAAATCCAGGGCTGTGAGGTCGGGATTCTCACATAGGAGCCAGGCCCATGGTCTGTAGCCTTTTTATCCAAAACAATTTAACCTAACAGTCCTGGGCTGGCCCTCATGACAACTCACAGCAGCAGCTGCCGCCCTAAAACTCTTCAAATCCCTCAGAATCACAGGCTATGCCCCATTTACCCTCTAGCTCTCACAACCTCCAAAGTTTTCTCTTTACACCTCACACACTTACTTCCAGCCCCTTGCCTTCTCCACTGTTACGCAGTCGCCCCTACTACTTAAACCACACCTCAAAAAGTCTGTTTCTATTACTTTCTAACTGTACTCAATTTCACCGTACTCATTTACTTTTACAGGCCCTGCTTTGTTTAAGTTGCCGGTTTACATGTTTCCTCCAGGCAATTACAGCTAATATTTCACTCTTTATCTGGCTCCCGTTCTCTGCTCAAACCCAATCTTGTTAATAAAAGTAAGTGGTTGCTTATAGATACAGGCTTCCTCATACGCCATGAAAACAAAAGCTCTCCCTCCACAGTTACCCTCCTCTAATACTATCTTTCTCCTTCTCTTATTTAAACCCTGTGCTTTTCCAATTAATCTCTCAATTCCTGCAAAATCGTATACAAGCAATAACCAATCAGTCAGTATGACAAATGTTCCTTCTAACAACCCCACAATATTACCCCTTTCCCCAAAATCTCCCAGCAGTCTAAATTCTTTCCCCTTTTTAGGTTTCCACCCCGCCCCCAATTCCACCGGAAGAAGCCTTAGGAAAATTCGACCCCACCCCCTAAAACCTGTTATCACCCCCTCTTCTGAAGTCCTGCTTGCCTCGGCTGATGTCTCCCACCCCCTGCCTGCGTTCGCCATCGTCCCTGATCGCCCAGCAGAGCTTCCCCGAACAAGCCCCTCACCCAACCCTGCCATCTTAACTGTTCTTATGATAATGTAAATACCTCTCACCCATTAACTCTGCCATTGTAACTGAACTGACTCTGCAACACCCCCGCCCCCCAAAAAACTACCCAAACCTATAAAACCAACTCCTATCCCACTGCCCCTTGCTAATGCCCTTTTTGGCCTTAGCCCACCTGCACCCAGGTGAATAAACAGCCATGTTGCTCACACAAAGCCTGTTTGGAAGGTCTCATCATTCAAAGCGCGTGTTTTTCAACAACCACCATGTGTATCACACTTGAATTCCTGTCCAAAATGTTGTTTTAAGAAAAATAATAAGAAAAAAAACAAAAAACAAAAACAAAAATAAATAAATTTAAAAAACCAAAATGTTGTTTTAAAATGTACTCCAGGCCGGGCGTGGTGGCTCACGCCTGTAATCCAAGCACTTTGGAGGCTAAGGCAGGCGGATCACCTGAGGTCGGGAGTTCAAGACTAGCCTGACCAACATGGTGAAACCCCATCTTTTAAAAAAAAAGAAAAAAAGAAAATAAATAAATAAAACATACTTCATATGTCCCTAACGCACTATCTATCTTCTCTCATGAGCCCAAGTTTGGCAGATACCCTTTTCTTGCTCTGCCACCTACCCACCAGATATGGCTTTAACCACTAGCTTGTCATTTTGGGGCAACAATCATTTATTTTTTTTAATTTTTGAGATGGAGTTTCACTCTTGTTGCCCAGGCTAGAGCGCAATGGCACGATCTCAGCTCACCACAACCTCCGCCTCGAGGGTTAAAGTGATTCTCCTGCCTCAGCCTCCCGAATAGCTGAGATTACAAACATGCACCACCACGCCCAGCTAATTTTTATTTTTATTAGAGTTGGGGTTTCTCCATGTTGGTCAGGCTGGTCTTGAACTCCTGACCTCAGGTGATTCACCTGCCTCGGCCTTCCAAAATACTGGGATTACAGGCGTGAGCCACTGTGCCGGCCTATTTTATTTTAAGATAGGTTATCAGGCCGGGCACGGTGGCTCACGCTTGTAATCCTAGCACTTTGGGAGGCTGAGGTGGGTGAATCACCTGAGGTCAGGAGTTCAAGACCAGCCTGACCATCATGGTGAAACCCCATCTTAAAAAAAAGAAAAAGAAAAAAAAGATAGGGTATCACTCTCTTGCCCAAGCTGGCGTACAGTGGTGCAGTCATGGCTCACTGCAGCCTCAACCTCCCAAACTCAAGTGATCTTTCTGCCTCAGCCTCCTAAGTAGCCGGTGCTTCAGTGAGACACCCCTACACCTGGCTAATTTTTTTTTATTTTTAGTAGAGATGAGGTCTCACTATGTTAACCAGGCTGGTCTCAAATTTTGGGGTTCAACCAATTCTACTTTGGTCTCCCAAAGTGCTGAGATTACAAGTGTGATCCACTGTACCTGGCCAACCAACAGTCATTTATGTTAAGAGATGATAGTTCCTTCTCTGTAGCAATCACATTGTTTCCTATAGGTTTTAGGAATGTGAGCTAAAAAAAAATGGCTTTGTATTTTTAACTAAATAACTTCTTACTCCTACACCCTGAAATGTCTCAGATGATGCAATGTCAATCTTATTAATAGACGGAATCCCATCTCCACAAGCAAGAATGCTTGCACAAGGAGTTAAGATAAACAATGTAAGTATTTCAACTTTCTGGGAAACAAAATGTCAGGCCAGTGTATGGCATTCCAGCTGTGGAAAAGGGGAAAAGATAGAAAGTCCTAGTCATTCAGACTCTAGGGAGCCAGTGAAACAGGAAGAGATGAAAAGAAAGGTCAGGGGAACTGAGGATGCCCCCAAAGAACTGCTAATAACTTATAAGCATTTCAAAAAATCAACCTGATGGATTCTGAATTATAAACTTTACCTAATATAAACCAAAAATAAAATTCTAAGCCTTCGAGTATCTGAATGGACCACACCTCCTGGCAAGGGCATTCCCTTGAAATGCTAACCTGCAAAACTCTTTCAGGCCACGATGGAAAGGGGGTGGGGTCAGACAGACTTACACCTTGTTTCCTTTAGGAAGTACTGACAGAACAGACTGGTTTTTTTTTTTGAGACGGAGTCTCTCTCTGTTGTCCAGACTGGAGTACAATGGTGGGATCTCGGCTCACTGCAACCTCCGGCTCCCAGGTTCAAGCAATTCGCCTGCCTCAGCCTCCTGAGTAGCTAGGATTACAGGCCTGCGCCACCACTCCTGGCTAATTTTTGTATTTTTTTTTAGTAGAGACAGGGTTTCACCATGTTGGCCAGGTTGCTCTCGAACCTCAGCCTCCCAAAGTGCTGGGATTACAGGCATGAGCCACCATGCCCGGACTCTTTTCATTTTAAAATTTTCATTCTTATTATTTTGAGTCTCATTCTGTTGCCCAGGCTAGAGTGAGAGCTGTGACGTGATCTTGGCTCACTGCAACCTCCACCAATTCTCCTGCCTTAGCCTTCCGAGTAGCTGGGATGACAGGCACATGCCACTGCGCCTGGTCTAATTTTTCTAATGTATGTATTTTTATTCTTTATTTGTGTCTTTTTTTCTTTTTTTTTAAAGATGGGGTTTCACCGTGTTGGTCAGGCTGGTCTTGAACTCCTGACCTCAGGTGATCCACCCACCTTGGCCTCCCAAAGTGCTGGGATTACAGGTGTGAGCCACCTCGCCTGGCCCTAATTTATGTATTTTTTTTTCCTTCCCTACCCCTAATTTATGTATTTTTTGTAGAGATGGGGTTTCACTATGATGGCTAGGCTGGTCTTGACTGACCTCGAATGATTTGCCCACCTCAGGCTTCTAAAATGCTGGGATTACAGGCATGAGCCACCATGCCTGGCCTTTATTATTATTATTTTTGAGACAGAGTCTCACTTTGTCACTAATGCTGGAGTGCAGTGGCACAATCAGGGCCCACTGCAGCCTTGACCTCCTCTGGATCTAGCCATCCTCCCACCTCAGTCTCCCGAGTAGCTGGGACCACAGGCGCCTTCTACAACGCCCTGCTAATGTTTGTATTTTTTGTACAGAAAGGGTTTTTTTCATTTTTACCAGGCTGGTCTCAAACTCCTAAATTCAAGCAACCCACCTGCCTCAGCCTCCCAAAGTGCTGAGATTACAGACGTGTGCCACCGCACCTAACCTCACCTTCCTTTTCTTTTCTTTTTTTTCTTTCTTTCTTTCTTTTTTCTTTCTTTCTTTCTTTCTTTTTCTTCTTTCTTTTTCTCTCCTCCTTCCTTCCTTCTTTTATTTTTCTTCCTTCCTTTCTCTCTTTCTTTGCTTCTTCCTTTCTTCTTTTTTTTTTTGAGACAGAGTCTCAGTGTGTCACCCAGACTAGAATGCAGTGGCACAATCTTGGCTCGCTGCAACCTCTGCCTCCTGGGCTCACGCTATCCTCCCATCTCAGTCTCCTGAGTAGCTGGGACTACAAGTGTGTGTACCATGCTTGGCTAATTTTTAAATATTTTGTAGAGACGAGGTCTTATTACATTGTCGGGGCTGGTCTCAAACTCCTGGGCTCAGGGGATTCTCCCACTTCAGCCTCCTAAAGCACTGGGATGACAGGCGTGAGCCACTGTGTCCAGCCCTTTTTTTTTTTTTTAATCTTTTGAAATATAGCAAGTAAATTGTTTCGAAATTAGATATATGGGTTGCAGTGTATTTCTATGAGACAGGCTGTTCTAAACATTTCAGGAGCAAAGTGCTGGGAATTGTAGAACCTGGAGTTGAACAGAATTTGTCCTTACTAGGTGAGGGGTCATGGGAACATGATCATAAGAAACATGACATAAGGCAAAAGACAGGAGTTTCCTTTTTTTTTTTTTTGAGATGGAGTTTCACTCTATAGCTAGGCTGGAGTACAGTGGCGCAATCTCGGCTCACTGTAACCTCTGCCTCCCGGGTTCAAGAGATTCTCCTACCTCAGCCTCCCGAGGAGCTGGGACTACAGGCTCCTGCCACCACTCCCAGCTAATTTTTGTATTTTTACTAGAGATGGGTTTTCACTGTGTTGGCCAGGATGGTTGCCATCTCTTGACCTCGTGATCTGCCCGCGTTGGCCTCCCAAAGTGCTGGGATTACAGGCATGAGCCGCCATGCCCAGCCGGGAGTTTCCTTTTTGACAAAAAAGCCCTTTGCTTAGCTCGACTCATGAGATGAGTATGAAAGAGGCAGGATGTGACCTTAATTCAACAAACATCCACTGAACACCTGCAAGGAAGGACACTGCTAGGATGGGGTAATAATGCATTACACCTGGCCTCTGGCCACTAGGAGGTCACCACTTGGCATATTCTTTGCTGCAGAGCATATGCCTGACTCACGGTCAAGATTCATGTTTACTGAACAGATTAACATCAATGTCTAAAAACCCTGGAAGAGCTGTAAAGCTGCAACACTAAAGGCACAGAGTGAAGCCCATTAAAGCTCCCATTATGAGACAGTTCGAAGAGTGGAGGAATGTCTAGCAAATCAGAAGGTGGTAACAAGGAGTTGTAGTAAGAAACATCTTTGGGGCCGGGCGCGGTGGCTCACACCTGTAACCCAAGCACTTTGGAGGCCAAGGCAGGCGGATCACCTGAGGTCAGGAGTTCAAGACCAGACTGACCAACATGGTGAGACCCCGTCTTTAAAAAATAAATAAATAAATACATAAAAATTAAAAAAATAAAAAACCAAAAGAAACATCTTTGGGCCAGGCATGGTGGCTCACACCTGTAATCCTAGCACTTTGCTGGGGGTTGAAGTGGGCAGATCACTTGAGTCAAGGAGTTTGAAACCAGCCTGGCCAACATGGTGAAACCTGTCTCTACTAAAAATACAAAAATTAGCCAGGCTAATTTTTTGGTGGTGGCTCACGTGCCTGTAATCTCAACACTTTGGGAGGCCAAGGTGGGCAGATAACTTGAGGTCAGGAGTTTGAGACCAGCCTGGCTAATTAAAAATACAAAAATTAGCCAAGCGTGGTGATGTGCACCTGTAATCCCAGCTACTCGGGAGGCAGAGGCAGGAGAATTGGTTGAGGCTGGGGTGACGGAGCTTGCAGCGAGCCAAGATCACGCCAGTGCACTCTAGCCTGGGCAACTTGGTGAGACTCTGTCTAAAAAACAAAACAAAACAAAAAAACCTTCTTTGTTCTGTAAATTATCACACAGATGGGGTGTAGGAACTCCTGGACACTCCAGGTTCATCCAGGTGGCCCAGGAAGAAGGGAGAAATTCAAGACTAACTTTGGGGTCTTAACGTCTCAACATGTTCTTCTAATGAACACTGCCTACTCCAGGGAAGACTAACAAATATACCCCAAAAATAAATGAAGCAGTTGCTGGGCGGTGTGGCTCACGCCTGTAATCCCAGCTCTTAGGGAGGCAGAGGCGGGAGGATAGCTTGAGCCCAGGAGTTCAAGACCTGCCTGGGCAATATAGTGAGACCCTGTTCTCCATAAAAATGAAAAAAAAAAGAGACGATAAAATAAAATAAAATAAATGAAGCAGTCTAAAAAAAAGTATATAAAGTAGGAAAACTTTTATGTATGAAAGAAGTTTTTACTTTTTTCTACAGAGACCAGGGATGTCTTTTATGCTCAGATGAATTCTTCATAATTGAAGAAGAAATGCCAAACATCTGAAAACTTCTTTGATCTCTTACATTTTTCTAAAAGCAGCACCCTCCCTTTTCCTTCTGCAATTGCACAAAGTACTTCCACACACATTGTCCACCAGGAAGGCATCTCATTATGTCTGATTCCATCAGAAAGCCGGGAACAGTGACACTCCAAATCCTCCCAGGCTTTGAGAACTACACACCCATGTGGGAGTGAAATATACAAGCAGATCTCTCTCTCTGAACTCTGGGGCTCCTGGAGAATGGTGTCATTGTGGTCAGACGTTGTTTATTCTGAGCTCCTAGCCAGCCAGCTTCAATAAGCAATAACTCATTTACTGAAACATGTGAACAGTCCCAGGACCAAAGCAGCCAAATGGAAAGCTGCCTCGACCACATGCTCCAGAAGGTGTAATAAAGTCATGATTCTGCCTTTTGGCTTGGCAAAGGCAGTTGGGAAGATGCCCTCATGCTGACTTGGGAGCACTCCTGGCATCTGGGTTCTAGGTGGCTGCCACTGCTGTCTAGGCTAGCACTGCTGGAATCTTGGACTCCAGTAGAAACATACAGGAAATCATATTGCCAAACTTTTCTCCTTATAAAGACAGACAATCTATCCAGGAATTACCATCCTCTCAGTTCTCAAAGGGAGGGGCCATTGGTTAAGCCAGTGGGATACTGGGGAAAGGAATTTTAAAAGTTTACTGTGGCCCCAAGGTCCAGTCATAGTGCCATCTCTTTAACAACAGCACCACCTAACAAGTTAAGGCTGGCCAGCTGTGGTGGCTCACACCTGTAATCGCAGCACTTTGGGAGGCTGAGGGAGGTGGATCATGAAGTCAGGAGTTCAAGACCAGCCTGGCCAATATGGCAAAACCCTGTTTCTACTTTGTGTGTGTGTGTGTGTGTGTGGCCTTTGAGAGCACATATTTCTTTTCTGTTTTTTTTTTTTTCCGTCTCTACTAAAGATACAAAAAACTAGCTGGGCGTGGTAGTGCACACCTGTAATCCCAGCTACTCTGGAGGCTGAGGCAGGAGAATAGCTTGAACCTGGGAGGCGGAGGTTGCAGTGAGCCGAGATCATGCCACTGTACTCCAGCTTGGGGGAAAGAGCAAGACTGTCTCGGGAAAACAACAACAACAACAACAAAAAGTGAAGGCTTAAGGACATATTATCCTAGAGAATTCTCTGAAGAAGTCTGGCTTATTCGCTGACATAAGTTATGGTGTGGTATAAAGAACTGCACATTCACTGGGAGTTTAAGTTAGTTTCGTGCCCATCCAGAGACGACGCCTCTAACTTTAGGGCTGTGTGCGATGGTTCATGCCTGTAATGCACTTTGGGAGGCTGAGGCAAGCAGATCATGAGGTCAAGAGATCAAGACCATCCTAGCCAACATAGTGAAACCTCATCTGTACTAAAATACAAAAATTAGCTGGGCATGGTGGTGCGTGCCTGTAGTCCCAGCTACTCGAGAGGCTGAGGCAGGAGAATTGCTTGAACCCGGGAGGCAGACGTTGCAGTGATCCGAGATCACGCCACGGCACTCCGGCCTGGCACCTGGCGACAGAGCAAGACTCTTCTCAACAACAACAACAACGAAAAATAGGAAACCTGAGCTATGTAGGCCCTATCGTCCTATTGGTCATTATCGTCCCTCCACATGTTCAAAACAGAATAGTCTCTCTTCCTCAAACATGTCCCCTTTATACTGCTGACTTGGTGATGGGCATTGCTGTCTTTTCAGTGGTTCCTTGGTTCCTTCTTCACTTTTTAAAGTGCAGTGGTGCGATCTCGACTCACTGCTACCTCCACCCCCTGGGGTTCAAGTGATCTTCCCATCCCAACCCCCCAAGTAGCTCGAGCTACAGCAGTGTTTTCACCCACCCAGCTAATTTTTTTGTTTTTTGAGACAGAGTTTCGCTCTTGTTGCCCAGGCTGGAGTGCAAGGGTGAGATCTTGGCTCACTGCAAACTCTGCCTCCCAGGTTTTCACAGTGTTGCCCAGGCTGGTGTCAAACTCCTGAGGTCAGGCTATCCGCCCGCCTCAGCCTCCCAAAGTGCTGGGATTACAAGCGTGAGCCACCACACCCAGACTAGTAGCTATCTTTTAAAGGAATAGAATGGGAAGGCAGGTTTGCCCTAAGCAATTCCCAGCTTGACTTTTCTCTTTGGCTTAGGGATTTTGGGGTCCCCGGATTTATTTTCCTTTCACCAGGCTTATGTTGTAGTGGGGCAAGCATCCCAAATGCAAGAAAACAGACAAACTAGTTGTGAATTAGGTCGGTACTTTAAGGAAACAAACGGGGAGTTAAGGCAGAGTTACAGAGGACTCAGTGGAAAACCTGATCCTGCCTTTCTCCCCACCCTACACACAGCTCCCCCAGCTCCCCCATTTGTTCTTTCCTGGTGTGTGAGGTTTTCTTCTGGTTAAAATACCTTTTGTCTCACTACCCCTACCTTGTCTACCTTGTCAGTTCAAATACTACTCCCCTCAGGAAACTTTTTTTTTTTTGAGACAGGGTCTCACTTTGTCACCTGGTCAACCAGGCTGGAGTGCAGTGGTGCAATCTCGGCTCACTGCAACCTCTGCCTCCCGGGTTCAAGCGATTCTTATGCCTCAGCCTCCTGAGTAGCTGGGATTACAGATGTGCACCACCACGCCCAGTTAATTTGTGTATTTTTAGTAGAGACAGGGTTTTGCCATGTTGGGCCAGGCTAGTCTTGAACTCCTGGGTGACAGGTAATCCTCCCACCTCATCCTCTTAAAGTGCTGGGATTGGGCCAGGCATGGTGGCTCACACCTGTAATCCCAGCACTTTGGGAGGCTGAGGCAGGTGGATCACCTGAGGTCAGGAGTTCGAGACCAGCCTGACCAAGATGGAGAAACTCCATCTCTACAAAAAAAAAAAAAAAAAAAAAAAAGGCTGGGATTATAGGCATAAGCCACGGTACCCAGCCCTGTATTCACCCCCCAGTGTAAGGTGCTGTGGCGAAGAGACAAAGCGGTCGCTACCGCTCTTCTCCCTCCAGGAACCTGCAGTCTTCTTAGGGATTTTATGCATATATGCAGATAACGATAATACAGAGTGAGGTGAGGGCCATAAGAAAGGAAGTGTGAAGAGATCATTGCTGAGGAGGAAATGGAATTACAGTGGCTCACCCCTGTAATTCCAGCACTTTGGGAGGTTGAGGCAGGTGGATCAATTGAGCTCAGGAGTTCGAGACCAGCCTGGCTAACACGGTGAAACCCTGTCTCTGCTAAAAACAAAATACAAAAATTAGCTGGGCGTGGTGGCGAAGCCCTGTAGTCCTAGCTACTAGCGGGAGTGAGGCAGCTGTGGTGGGAGGATTGCTTGAGCCTGGGAGGTGAAGGTTGCAGTCAGCTGTGGCCATGATCACACCACTGTATTTCAGGTTGGGCAACAGAGTAACACCCTGTCTCAAACAAAACAAAATCCAAAACCCAAACTCAAGACTTTAACATAGTTTGAAAAAGAGAAAAAAGGACTGTAGAAATAGAAATTGCTTTTACATGCGGTGGCTTATGCCTGTAATCCCAGCACTGTGGGAGGGCCGAGGTGGGCGGATCAAGAGATCAGGAGTTTGAGACCAGCCTGACCAACATGGTGAAACCCTGTCTCTACTAAAATACAAAAAATTAACTGGATGTGGTGGCATGCGCCTGTAGTCCCAGCTACTCAGGAAGCTGAGAGAGGAGAATTGCTTGAACCTGGGAGGTGGAGGCTGCAGTGAGCCAAGATCGTGCCACTGCACTCCAGCCTGAGCAACAGTGAGACTCCATTTCAAAAAGAAAAAAAAAAAAAAAAAAATTGCTTTTACCCAAGTGTGGTGGTACGTGCCTACAGTCCCAGCTACTCAGGAGGCTGAGGCAGGAGGATCACTTGAGCCCAGGAGTTGCAGTCTGTCCTCGGCAATGTGGGAGACCCCATCTCCTTAAAACAAACAAACAAACAAACAGAAAAACCTTACTTTTTTTTTTTTTTTTGCTCTACATGTTCAGAGAAACTTCTCTAGTAACAAACTATAGAAATGATCCATAACAGTATAGTCTTATAACCTTACTTTTTAATCATAATTACAGCAAATACTACTCTGGAAATCTGCCCACACGGATGGCTAAGAATAGAGCTGGCTTTTCCAACCCTGTGATACAGGGAAGTGTAAAGGCTGCTCATCTATTTAAATAGCAAAATTTGAGGTTGTGGCCTTGATTTTCTGTTGTCTTCCTTTCTCTATCTGTGAGCACAAGATGAAACAAGTACGTTGAAGCTTGGACTTTTGCACTGATTTCTACAGAACACAGTGGTTCAGAGCCAGAAAGCCTCGGCTGCCGGCTCTACTTCCTTGTTTCCCTTAACAAATTACTGTACCACCCTGCCTTAATTTCCTCATGGGGTTGTTAAGTACAATACATGTGAAACAGCCCTGAAAATAATGCCTGGTACAAAGCAAACAATCATTATCAAAAGTTGTAGTAATCCACTGTGCTTCCTGGTACAGGGCATGCCAGAGTTTCTGGGAGCTGATCTTGATTGCTGGTGTTCCGTGTGATTGTTGTGTACAAAGAAATTATCACGGAGGGAACATGGAGGTGGGAAAGGACCTGGTGCCATGAGCAGAATGAAGAGGTATCTGAAGAAGCAGCAGTGTGAGGTTAGGCAGGAACATCTGGCAGCTCTCAGAGAGGTTTAGCAGTCCTTACTCAAGTGCAAGAAGTGACTGTGAGGTGCACTAAAAAGTGAAAGGCAGCTGGGCACGGTGGCTAACGCCTGTAATCCCAGCACTTTGGGAGGCCAAGGCAGGCGGATCACCTGAGGTCAGGAGTTCGAGACCAGCCTGACCAACATGGAAAAACCCCATTTCTACTAAAAATACAAAATTGGCCAGGTGTCATTGCAGGCTCCTGTAATCCCAGCTACTCGGGAGGCTGAGGCAGGAGAATCGCTTGAACCCAGGAGGCTGAGGTTGACGTGAGCTGAGATCACACCATTGCACTCCAGCCTGAGCAACAAGAGCAAAACTTCGTCTGAAAAAAACAAGTTGAGGAAAACATGGTTCTCCAGGGACGTGGCGAGTCAGGATTCCGCACTGCTGCCGAGAGGAGTGATCTTGGGCTGCTTTTTGTTTCCTCCACACAACATGGTGAGGAGCCAAAGGAAGACAGTGATCTAAGTCATTCCCCACCTTCAGGGAAAGGCGGGACCATCCCTGTTTTCAAATCCCTAACTGCCTCACTCCCCTAAAGCATATTTTCCCTGCCGGAAACAGACTGGAACATAATTAAGCAATGTTGATCACTGCTTCAGTCAAAAGTGGTCTGAAGGGAAAAGCTGCTCGTGTTTTGTCCCCCAAAGGGGACAGATGGCCTCAAAGGAAAATGCCACATTTGGATTAGATTTGTGGTGGTGGTGGGAGGAGTGGCCTGCCAAGGGTTCCTTGAATCAACAACACTGCTCCTCAAAGGGCTTTGGGTGGAGGTCATCAAAGCAAGTTGCACAGAAAGATCCTCCTCCCTGGGAACTCTCCGGAGATGGCTAACCGTTCACTTACACAGGTAGCTCAGGGGTCCCACTTGAGGTCAGTTGCCCAGAATAAGCCAGAGCCTGCCCCTCAAGGATTCAGGAATGTGGTTTCCAATGCAAATAAAGGCTGAATTGTAGAAACAGTGCTGGGGTGTGTTCAAGCCCTCCCTCTGTCCTCTGAGTCATTTGGAAATGGTTAACAAACAGGTTGGACACCTGGGTTGATCACCCCTGAAGGGGATTTCCACACAAACCCTATACTGTAAAATCATCCTCTTGCCTTTCCAAAGCATTTCAGTTCCACCTTCTAGACCAAAGTGGGCCTTCAAGATTCCAAGTGTCCTAAATCAGATCCCAGGCTTCCTAAATTAGAGCAGCAACTGCTGCTGACACAAAGAAACAAGGAGCCAAGCAACTTTGTGCTTAAAAAAAAAAAGTTTATTTTAAATTAAGAGGAACAGATGTCCAATGTTTCAAAAAGCCACAAATTTGTGGATTTGGCTGACAAACCCTCGAAGCTGCATTTTATTTCTGTTCCCATAGAGTCAGCCAGCCACTTGCCACTGACTCACTTCTCTCTGGGCCACAGTTTGGGCCAGTCTCCTGACTACAGAATTAGAATCCAGATATCAAGTGAACCCAGGGTGCTTGGGTGGAGAGCAGGTGTTAAAAGCCATCTAAAACCACCCCTCTCCTGCTTTCATTTAGGAGTATCAACACCCACACAGCAAACTGCAAGGCTAGTGGGTCAAAGAGCATGAGCAAGCAGTTGGCACCGGCCAATCCCAGCACCATGCAATTCTAAAGGTAATGAGTAAGCAGCTGTCTGGAACAGGTTTTTGTATAATCCTTCTCAAGAGTACTGGTTAAATATGCAAATACATGTAGGTTATTTGCTGCAATTCAAGGCCTCACCCCCAGTGCAAACGCCTTACCTCAGTTGAACTCGTGGCCTTGGTGGGAAGGCACAGGATGCGTAGCTCCTGTCCACCAGACACAAATGACTCAATTGCTTCTAGAGTTTAAAGTACATGATGTGCTTTCTTTTCCTGTTGTCTTTGAGAATAAAGAAATAACTTCGGACACAGGGTTTTTGTGTGTAGTATCTCCTTCATATTTTGTGAATACTAGAGAAGCTTCAAGCTTCAATAAATGTTAGAGATACAATGTTACTTGGCTTTCAAAAACTCCTGCTTAGTTTTAATTTTTTGTAGTACCCGAAAAATTATTTGTGAATAAAATGAAGATTTTTTTTTTTTTTTTTTTAAGATGGGGTTTCACCGTGTTGGTCAGGCTGGTCTTGAACTCCCGACCTCAGGTGATCTGCCCGCCTTGGCCTCCAAAGTGCTTGGATTACAGGCGTGAGCCACCATGCCCGGCCAGATGTTTTATTTTTTTTAACAGACATGAGACTCTCAGGAGGATCTTACATGCCATTAAAACAATTTTTTCATGTTTTATTACTATATATATATAAATAAAGACGGGATTTCACCATGTTGGCCAGGCTGGTCTCAAACTCCTGACCTCAGGTGATCCGCCCACCTCGGCCTCCCAAAGTGCTGGGATTACAGGTGTGAGCCACCTCGCCCAGCTTTTTCATGGTTTAAAACCTATTTACCCAGCAAATCTCACTGGATTTTCTAGACTGACCTTCTTGTAACAAGTATGAAAAGCTGATACTCCCTTTTCTCCTCTTTGCTTTCCAGATTTTTTGGTATATATATATTGAGACAGGGTCTAATTGTGTCACCCAGGCTGGAGTGCAGTGACACAATCACAGCTCACTATAGCCTCAACTTCCCTGGGCTCAGGTGATCCTCCCACCTCAGCCTGGGACTACAGACACATGCCGTCATGCTTGGCTTTTAAATATTTTGTAGAGAGGTCTCATTATATTGCCCAGGCTGGTCTCGAACTCCTGGGCTCAGGAGTGATTTCCCTGCCTTGGCCTCTCAAAGTGCTAGGATTATAGGAATGAGCAACCGTGATGATCAATATTCTTTATAATGAAAATAAATTAGAAAATTTCAATATTTTCAGATGGGAAAGTTAAAAAACTTTCGGTTTTCTTTTATTTATTTATTTTCTAAAAAGACAGGGTTTCACCATGTTGGTCAGGCTGGTCTTGAACTCCCGACCTCAGGTGATCTGCCCACCTTGGCCTCCAAAGTGCTTGGATTACAGGTGTGAGCCACCACGCCTGGCCTGGTTTTAACTTCTTTAGTACAACTTTCTTTCACTTATCAAAAGTTTGACAGAGTATCTACTACAAAACAAGGGCACATATGCTAAGAAAGCATTTTAAAATATATCTTTGTTTCTGGAGGAGTAAATGCAATGTTGTGAAATTCTTCCATGTATATCAGATGCTCAGTTTTTTTTTTCTTTTTTGTGAGACAGAGTCTTGCTCTGTTGCCCAGGCTGGAGTGCAGTGGTGCGATCTTGGCTCACTGCAACCTCCACTTCATGGGTTCAAGTGATTCTTCTGCCTGTTTCCTGAGTAGCAGGCATGTGCCACCAAGCCTAGCTAATTTTTGTATTTTTAGTAGAGATGGGGTTTCACCATGCTGGTCACAAACTCCTAACCTCAGGTGAACCGCCCACCTTGGACTCCCAAAGTGTTGGGATTATAGGTGTGAGCCACTGTGCCTGGCCTGTCTTTGATTGGGAATACCCAGCATGGTGGCTCATGCCTGTAATCCCAGCACCCTGGCAGGCCAAAGCAGGATCGCTTGAGCCTAGGAGTTAAAGATTGGCCCGGGCAAAATACTGAGACCCTGTCTCTACAAAAAGTTTAAATTAGCCAGGTATGGTGGTTTATGCTGGTCTTTGCCAGGGAGACCACGGTGAGAGAATTGCTTGAGCCTGGGAGATCAAGGCTGTAGAGAGCCATGACTGTGCCACTGCACTGCGGCCTGGGAGACATGGTGAATACCCATTCCCCCCCCAAAAAAGGAAGTAACTTTTATTGCTGTACTTTTTATTTTCTCGTAGACAGGGCTCTTGCTATATTGCCCAGGATGGTATTGAACTCCTGGGCTCAAGGGATCCTCATGGCTTGGCCTCCCAAAGTATTGTGATTATAAGTATGAACCACTGCACCCAGACTATATTTCAGTACTTTATATGTTAACAGATTTATTCTTTAGACAAACTGTCCTTCTTTCTCTTCTATTTCTATAGATGAAAGAAACCTAGGCTCTTTTAAACTTTCTCAGGTCACAAGCAATGTGGGAGAAACCCAAACCTTCATGAACATAGATTACACATGGGGGAAAACGGGTTTCAAAATAATATATGGAAAGGCTTTTTGACACTAAAAGGTTGGGCATCTGTAAGAGCTTCTTACACATGGTTCAGGCTAAACAATTCATCTCGGTACATGAGCGCAACCAGTTATTTAGCTAGTGTATAATCTGTACTCAAATAAGTCACTGTTGAATGACTGGTGAAATGACAAAAGAGCCTCATGCTGTCCTACTACGGCTATAGATAGCACAGAGCACACTGGCGGCAGAGGCTGAGCTTGTTTGTGCAGGAGCACTCAATACTGCATGTTTCAATAATTAACTAGTGCATTTAAGAAACTTCATGCTATGCCGGGCACGGTGGCTCACGCCTGTAATCCCAGCATTTTGGGAGGCCGAGGCGGTGGATCACGAGGTCAAGATATCGAGACCATCCTGGCCAACATGGTGAAACCCCCGTCTTTTTTTTTTTTAATAGAATTTTTAAAAAGTAAAAAACAAAAACAAAAACAAAAAACAAAAAAAACTTCATGCTAGCATTTTGTAGGGAATGGAGAGGTGGCCACTACGCGAATGAAACTAAAAACCTTCCTTCCCAGACTCATACTTCAGACTACTCATACACAGAGAATACAGAAAACTATGGGAAAACTGGACATTGCACATTTTCATGTGACATTGTCTTTTTTTTTTTTGAGATGGAGTCTCGCTTTGTCGCCCAGGCTGGAGTGCAGTAATGCAATCTTGGCTCACTGCAACCTCCACCTCCAGGGTTCAAGTGAGATTCTCCTGCCTTAGCCTCCTGAGTAGCTGGGACTACAGGCGCATACCACCATGCCTGGCTAATTTTTTTGTGTTTTTAGTAGAGACGGGGTTTCCCCATGTTGGCCAGGCTGGTCTCAAACTCCTGACCTCAGGTGATCTACCCACCTTGGCCTACTAAAATGTTGAGATTACAGGCGTGAGCCACTGAGTCTGGCCAACATTGTCTGTTTTAAGGGAGCTGTTCTTCAGCCCTTCAGTGTGTAAACTGCTGATGTATTGCATTGCTTGACAGTCACCAAGTTGGAAAATGATAAAACACTGCAGATATGTAAGGCACAAAATGAGAGATACATACAAAGTAGAGATAGAATCGCAAGAATTCCGAGGCCCTCTTTTTATTTACAGTGATAACAAACCATCCACTTGCAAATTCTCTGGTCTCCCGTCAGTTGGAATTAAGTAGGTACTGTGTATCTTTGGGTTCATGTAGTTGTCTCCACTTTGGTAGATACAAGAAAGGAAGACACGAACAGCTGAAAAAGAAGGGTATCACACCACTCCAGCTGGAATCCAGCAGGAACCTCTGAGCATGTCACACCTGAACACTTAAAAGAGGAAAGAAGGAAAGCTGCTCTTCATTTATTTTGAAAGCAAATTCATTTGAAAGATAGTGCATAAACAGTGATCACAAGTCAGATGTATCAACTAGACCTTCAGCTTAGGAAACAAAGTTTTTTGTTTCGTTTTAATAATACACCACCCTGAAATGAATTTGTCAATGAATCCCAAAGATTTGGTACAAATAGTACAATTCGTATTTGCTTTCCTCTTTCCTTTCTTCAAACACCAACTAAAATATAAGTGAAAAGAGATGAAATGCATTTCCCCATAAAATCCTCCCTCCATATGCTGCATTTATAGCATGAAAGACTCAAAGTGCCACTAGACAGAAGGACCAGAGTTTCTGATCATAAACCATGATGCGGGTAATGTTTGAATGAGAACATTGGATATGGATGGTCAGATGAAAGATACCAAAATGTCAGACAGCCCATCGACTGCTGTTGCCATGAGATTCAACAGTCAACATCAGTCTGATAAGCTACCTGACAAGGTGGTACAGCCATGGAGATGTCACGATGATGGTAGGCAAAACAAGCAGACATTCAGGCAGGATTAAAAAAAAAAAAAAAAAAAAAAAGGCATTTCTGGCCTGTTGAGATCGAACCCCAATTCTATTCTATTCTGACACAATGCTCAGTATCAATTTTCCTAAAGAAAAAAAAATTATAGTTTATTTTCCTCCCAAGCAAAACAAAATAAACAAGATCAAAAACATCCCAACGGAAAAAAAATCACATTTAGAATAAAACACTTACAGAAAGGCAAGAAAACTGTATTACATACACATTTGTGTCTGTTGAAACCAGAGTACATGCTAGAAAACAGATATGACAGTGTGTTTTTTTTTTTTAAAGAAATGCGTAATTTCTCTCTTCAGTATTTTCATGTGCATGAGATATCTCTCCTCTCCTGTGTTCACAAACCAAGAAGTCCCCAGGTAGGCCAATCCCAGAGATACCACTTAGCAGTATGTAGCAACCCAGTTTCAGCATAACAGAACATGTCTTGGGGCTCCTCTCATGCAAATAAATGAAGGCTTAAGAAATTCTTGATGTATATGGATTAGGCAAGACTGCCATTCAGTTGGCATAAACTAAAAGTAAAAAATCAAAAACGCTCAAGAAAACGGACACAATTTTGGAATGATCAAAGATGTCTTTATAAAGTTTTTTTCAAGACTTCATTCTAAATATACAGAATAAAAAATGGTGTCAGCTCACTTGTAAGACACCAATCAGATTTTCCTTATACTGTCTCAAAATTTAAAGATCAATTTCCCCAGAGGGTGTGCAATGCATCATAAAATGGCCCTTTTTTGAGGGTGGGAGAGGGTTGGGCAGGATGGAATATTAAATTGAAACATGATAAACATGCAAGACTGTTATCCAATCTAGGTAATTTATATACATTTTGATGACTTAGGAAAACAAAACAATCATTTGTGACAAGCCTAAAAAGCTTGACATATTTCACATACTTAAGAACTTTTTTTGTGTGGTGGGAATTCTCTAATTGTATCTTGTGGGCCTTTTGAAAGTAACACACAGAAGGCCAGTCTCTGTTGCAAAGTTTGCTGCTGCACATCACATCCCACCCTAAGAAAACACAAGGTGGATTGGATGGAGGGTGGATACCTTACCTTAGGACACAAAGGAAAAAGTATGTCAGTGCAAAGTATGGACTAAACTGCTTTCAGGACAAAAGTTTTAAAAATTGACAGAGGTTGGAAAAGGGAATTTTCCTTCCTGGCTTGGAGTCCTCCCAATTTAAGGCAGAACCCATCCACTCCAATTTCTGCAGTTTAAAACTTTCTCTGCTTATTTTGTTTTCTCCTCTGAGTTCAACCGCTGCTGGATTCGTTTGGCGTAACTTTGTGCCATGGAGTTAATGATAGATAGAATGAAGTAACACACCATCACAACTACCAACTTTTCAAACATCCAGGACAGCCAGTTTTCTCCCTGTTGAAATAAATGCAGAACAATGCGATGAAAAAGGCTTCATTAGTTCAGTAGTAAAAAGGGGATCATCTACAATGCTTTAAGGAAAATAATGAAACCTTGAAGTATGTAAATTACAAAGCCTAAACAATTAAAAATGAAAAGTAAGCAACCTCAGCTATTCCAAAATCTCCATTCCTCTCCTTTTTACACCCAACTATCGAGATTTCACTTTGTCGGATGGAAAATCAGTGTTGAATCACATAGTTTAGAATGGGGTGAGTGTAAGGTCTCTTCTACTTGGACCTAAGAATAAAGTCTTTGATTAAACTCAGCTCTGAAGTCATCATGCAGATACTTGTGAGCAGTGTCAAGACAGTTAAATATTTTTGTTGCAGTACTGGGAGCTGTTTTTAAAACATAAATATATCTGTTTCTGATGTTATGTTTGGTCGACTGAGGGCAGCTGAGGGCCACACGAAAAGTGCAAGGCCATTAAAAAAACTTTGCTTCTGCAGTATCACACCTGTAATCCCAGCACTTTGGGCGGCTGAGGCGGCAGGTCACCTGAAGTCAGGAGTTCAAGACCAGCCTGGCTAACATGGTGAAACCCCGTTTCTACTAAAAATACAAAAAATTACCCAGGCATGGTGCATGCCTGTAATCCTACCTACTTGGGAGGCTGAGGGAGGAGAATCACTTGAACCTGGGAGGCGGAGGCTGCAGTGAACAGAGATGGTGCCATTGCACTCCAGCGTGGGCAACAAGAGCAAAACTCCATCTCAAACAAACAAAAAACCTGTGCCTCCCTGGAGTTTCCCATTTCAGGTTATTTCTTACTCATCCTCTTCTAGTCATTTCCCTTTGCCTCAAAATTTACAGAAAAGACAGTTTTAATTTGTGTTTTTTTTTTTTTTTTTTTGAGACGGAGTCTCACTTTGTCACCCAGGCTAGAGTGCAATAGCGTGGTTTTGGCTCACTGCAACCTCTGCCTCCTGGGTTCAAGCGATTTTGCTGCCTCAGCCTCCCCAGTAGCTGGGACTACAGGTGCGTGCCACTGCAACCGGCTAATTTTTGTATTTTCAGTAGAGACAGGGTTTCACTATATTGGCCAGACTGGTCTCGAACTCCTGATCTCATGATCCGCCCACCTTGGCCTCCCAAAGTGCTGAGATTACAGGTGTGAGTCACCGTGCCTGGCCCAACAGTCTTAGTTTTAAGTTTTACAGTTTAGCTATGATAAGAGCCTTGGTTTATTAAAAAATGATCATTTTCCCACAGGTGAAAAGAAAAATAGAGTAAAAAACAAAGGGAGATATTCAAGTCACCTCAGTAAGTCTAATACTTTATTATGCTGTACATTTTAACTTTTTAATCTACTTGGGAAGTCTATCTACTAATACATCATTTAGGATTAAGGCAACAATTCATTCTGTACAACAGAACCATTATTTTCCCCTGCCTCTACCCTTCTTTTGGGGACACTTTCTGGTTTAAGACAAAGACAAATTTCCCAGTAAAGCATACATAGAACCAGGAGCTCAACTTCGAATGTCAAGGAACACTGGCAAACCAACCTCACTTATTTGCCTAAAAATGTGAGTTAGAGCTGTGAATGTAATTTCAGCCTGAAACTTCCCAGAGGGGAGAAGAAGAAACCGGAATCAAGTCTCACCTGTGGTGTGCCCATTTCGCTTTTGTGGTGAAGCTTCTGCCGTTGAGCCTCCAGATACTCCTGAAATGGCTTCTGCAGAGATGGACCTATGCCGGGGACAGCACTGGGAGCAGGGTACAGTAGTCCAAGGAAAAAGATATATTGGGGAAGGAAAGCAGGAAAAACATTAAAGAAAATGCACTTACCACCTGGACTCAAAAGGCAGGGAATTGGATAGGAAGAGGAATAAAATATAAACATCAGAGAACTGCTGAAATTCTGTGAGCTCTTTATGGTAAAAAAAAAATATATATATATTCCTTCTAACAACCCCTTAAAAAGCAAGATCTCTCCCACCAACATGTCTGGGAGAAACTAAGAGCTGTAAATCAGGAACAGCTTCTAGCAGAAGAGTTAGTCCTCAGAGTAAGGCCAGCTCAGCTGATACTGTACTCTGGTGTGGCACAAAGAATAAAATGAATGACTTCTCAGAAGTCCCACATTTATCACCACCAGTTCCTGTAAGAACTGGTTTAAACCGATTAATAAGGAAATGACTTATGCTTGTGTCATCCCTAGTTAAAAAAGAAACTGCCCGCCCGCTCTCTGACTTGTCCCCTCGTCTCAGAGGGGGCGGTCCTTTCTCAATCTAAGTCCTTATTAGGACAATCTGTGCGTCATCCTTATCCAAAAAGAATGCATTAGCAAACTCGGAAGGCACCTCCCACTAGTCAGAAGTCAGTGATTAACAAAGGAACAAAGAAGGAACTATGAACTTTGAATCATTTCATGGTTTATGGTACACAGTTTGCACAGAAACTCCAGTACATTAGTAACAACTTGTCCTAAGATGATTGGGATAATGATCTTTGATAAATTTATGTACTCGGAGCTCCTTCTCACCCAGAATACATGGAGGCAGTGCTGTTAAACCGGTTTGGCAACTGTAGCTAACAGGCTCCTGTTTTAGACATGCTTGCAAGTGTTTTTAAAAAATGGTAGTTTGGGGCAACTTAGAAAAATCAAACATCTCTATTTTCTGTACCTTTTAGTTTCTTATCTGTCACATACGGGTAAGAGGTAAATAAATTCAAACTTTCTTCAAGTCAAAGAGATTCCAATATGTATTTGCAACATTGCCTAATGCTTGCCTTATTAAGTATACTGACTCAAATTCACTTGACTTTTTTTTTTTTTTTTTTTTTTTGTGAGACAGAATCTGGGTCTGTCGCCCAGGCTGGAGTGCAATGGTGCAATCTCGGCTCACTGCAACCTCCGCCTCCTGGGTTCAAGTGATTCTCCTTCCTCAGCCTCCTGAGTAGCTGGGATTACAGGCACCTGCCACAGCGCCCAGCTAATTTTTGTATTTTTGTAGAGACGGGGTTTCACCATGTTGGCCAGGCTGGTGTTGAACTCCTGACCTCAAGTAATCCACTTCCCAAAGTGCTGGGATTACAGGTGTGAACCACCAAGCCGGCCACACTTCACTTCTTTTGTGAGCCATTGCGCCCAGCCCTGACTTTTAAGTGGCCTTACATTAGGGAAGTAGACTAGTAATCTTTCCTTATGTTATAGGTGGGAGTGCAAATAGCTCATCCATTTAGACTAGAAATGACATGAACGTAAACAAAATTCCAGAAAAATATATGCACAAAAACACTGACTTTGAAAACTGCAAATTCATAAGAACTTTCCTTTTCATAAATCAATTTTTTTACTTTAACAGTACTCTGACCGGCGCAATGGCTCATGTCTGTAATCCCGGCACTTTGGGAGGCTGAGGCGGGCAGATCACCTGACGTCAGGAGTTTGAGACCAGCTTGACCAACATGGAGAAACCCCACCTCTACTAAAAATACAAAATTAGCCAGGTGTGGTGGTGCAGGCCTGTAATCCCAGCCACTGGGGAGGCTGAGGCAGGAGAATCCCTTGAACCCAGAAGGCAAAGGTTTTGGTGAGCCGAAACCTTTACACTCCAGCCTGGGTAACAGAAGTGAAACTCCATCTCAAACAAAAACAAAAACAAAAAACACTACTCTAAGTTTTCTTTTTTAAAAAATTTTATTTATTTATTTATTTATTATTTTAAAGATGGGGTTTCACCATGTTGGTCAGGCTGGTCTTGAACTCCCGATGTCAGGTGATCTGCCTGCCTTGGCCTCCAAAGTGCTTGCATTACAGGCGTGAGCCACCACGCCCAGCCTAAATTGTTTTTTTAAAATACTAGGGATAGCCATAGGCAAGCCATTTTTTAAGACAAAATTAAGAACCAAGACCCAAATGTTAGAAAGATCATAATGTTATCGTTGTTGTTTTGGGAAATGAGGAAGGGACTAGAAATAATCATTCTAGATTCCCTTCAAAATGATTTAAAAAGGTAACTAATTCGCCATTGTAAGTCCATTAAGAGATACACTTTATGTACCCATAATAATTAAAGAGATATACTTTAGCTGATAGATACACTTTAGCTGATAGAGTACATCACATGATGTGTATTCACATGATGTATGACTTATCTTGGGGATAATGCTGAGATTAATATACCAATTTGCTATGTTTTATAAACTTTGGGGAGCTTTTAGTGAGGTGGCGGATGTCTCTATGTAGGTTTCCATGGAAGACTAGGAAAACAGTTGAAAACAGAGAAGAGGTGAAAAGTTTTATCATTATTATTTTTCTTTTTATATTTTGTAGAGATGGGGGTCTTGCTATATTGCCCAGGCTGGTCTCAAATTCCTGACCTCCAAAAGATCCTCCTACCTTGGTTTACCAAACCGTCCTCCAAATTTTAGTTACTTCTGTTTTTCATTTCTCTACCTCTACAAACAATGGCTTAGGTTACTAATGCCTCAGCTTCAACAAAGTACTCTTATACTATAATTTTCTTAATTATCACTAAAGCTATTTTAGTAATGGACTCGATGAAAATAGAAATTACAGCTCTTACTCCTTTTTTTTTTTTGAGACAAAGTTTTGCTCTTGTTGGAGTGCAATGGTGCGATCTCGGCTCACAGCAACTTCAGCCTCCCGGATTCAAGCAATTATCCTGCCTCAGCCTCCCTAGTAGCTGGGATTAGAGGCATGGACCACCACACCTGGCTAATTTTGTATGTTTAGTAGAGAGGGGGTTTCATCATGTTGGTCAGCCTGGTTTCGAACCCCCAACCTCAGGTGATTCGCTCACCTGGGCCTTCCAAAGTGCTGGGATTACAGGTGTGAGCCCCCACGCCTGGCCACAGCTCTCACTCTTAACATGCATTTAAGGCAAACAATAATGCCAGCTCTAAATCTCATCCCTGAAGTTATTTTCAAGCAGCAGACCAGAAGCAAGACTCCATTCTGACATTTAAGATTAATTTAAAGTACACACATGGGGTGGGGGTAATAACTTGCAATACAGTTCAAAGGTTTTCTATAGTTGGTTTAGGAAATACCCTAAATGCCATTCTCCCTAAACCAGTAAATTCAGAGCAACCCTGTGTACCTTGCTAAAGACTCTAATCTCATCCCATAGTAAGTGAGTGAAGTCCTCCAACTTGCCCTTAGGCTCTGATTAAATTCAAATAGTTACAGGCTGGATGAGGTGGTCATGCTTGTAATCTTAGCACTTTGGGAGGCCGAAGTGGATGGATCACGAGGTCAGGAGTTCGAGACCAGCCTGGCCAACACAGTGAAACCCTGTCTCTACTAAAAGTACAAAAATTAGCTGGCCATGGTGGTGCATGTCTGTAGTGCAGCTACTTGGGAGCCTGATGCAGGAGAACCGCTTGTACCCGGGAGGTGGAGGTTGTGGTGAGCTGAGATCATGCCACTGCACTCCAGCCTGGGCAACAGAGCAAGAATCCATCTTAAAAAAAAAAGGAGGGGGGGGGGGGCGGGAAAAAAAAAAAAAGGAATTTCAGCCAGGTACAGTGGCTTATGCCTGTAATCCCAGCACTTTGGAAGGCCAAGGTGGGTGGATCAGCCCTGAGGTCAGAAGTTTGAGACCAGCCTGGCCAACACGGTGAAATCCTGTCTCTACTAAAATTACAAAAAAAATTGGCCGGGCATGGTGGTTCAACCCTGTAATCCCAGCACTTTGGGAGGCCAAGGCGGGGGGATCACTTGAGGTCAGGAGTTCAAGAGCAGCCTGGCCAACATGGTGAAACCCTGTCTCTACTAAAAATACAAAAATTAGCCAGGCATGGTAGCAGGTGCCTGTAATCCAAGCTATTTGGGAGGCTGAGGCAGGAGAATCACTTAAACCCAGGAGGTGGAAGTTGCAGTGAGCCAAGATCATGCTTCCGCACTCCAGCCTGGGCAACAGAGTGAGACTCCATCTCCAAAAAAAAAAAAAAAAAAAAAAAAAAAAATTAGCCAGGCATGGTGGTGGGCTTCCGCACTCCAGCCTGGGCAAGAGAGTGAGACTCCATCTCCAAAAAAAAAAAATTAGCCAGGCATGGTGGTGGGCGCCTGTAGTCCCACCTACTTGGGAGGCTGAGGCATGAGAACTGCTTGAACAGGGGAGGTGGAGGTTGCAGTGAGCCACTCAATGCATTCAATCCTAGGTGACCCAAAAAAAAAAAAAAAAAAATCGATCTCATTTGCTTTTCCTTGCTGTGGACCTTCAACACAGTGGACAGAAAATTTTTAGTGTGTAGTTTCTTCATAGTTTTATTCCTGGCACAAACATAACAGCAAATATAAGATTAAAAAAAAACAAATTTTCCACTGGGAGTGATGCTGCATGCCTGTAGTCCAAGCTAATCTGGAGGCTGAGCAGGAGGCTCTCTTGAGCCCAGGAGCTGGGATGGAGGCTGTAGTGAGCTATAATCAGGCCTGTGAATAGCAACTGCATTCTAGCCTGGGTAAAACAGTGAGATCCTGTCTCTAAAACAAACAAAGAAACAAACAAACATACACACACATTTTCAACAAATGATGCTAATGTCAATTTTTACACTTTTGTTATTAACTTCTGTTAAAAAAAAAAAACAAACCTCAGGTATGCAAATAAAAGATTTTTTTTTAATTAGAAAGAAAAAAACACAAACTTGAAATCTACTCAGAGCTCAAAATTGGTTTCATGGTGACAATATTTTCCCATGCTTACATACCTATGAATCTGCTAAACAGACCTAAGACAAACTTCTTGGCAAGCTTAACTATTATAAAAAGCAAAAAAAAAAAAATCAATTCAAAATAATATTTGGGCAAAATTGTGCCAAAAGCCCTAGCCAATTTGCAAACAAAATCTATCATTTTTCTACGGTTTTTAATATATATGTTACTCTGCTTCTGGAAATTACTTATCTGACAAGAAATCTGTATTTTAGGCTGGTTGTGATTGTGATGGGTCATGCCTGTAATCCCAGCACTTTGGGAGGCTCAGGCAGGAGGATCACTTGAGGTCAGGAGTTCAAGACCAGACTGGGCAACATAGTGAGACCCCTATCTCTACAACAACTTATAAAAGTAGCTGGGTGTGATGGCAAATGCCTGTAATCATATCTCTTTGAGAGGCTGAGATGGGAGGATCCTGTGAGCCTAGGAGTGCAAGGTTAAAGTAAGCTAGGATTGAACCACTGCACTTTAGCGTGGGGTGGAAAAGCAAGGGCCTGTCTCTCTCTCAATACATCAATAGAATATATATGTATAATAAATAAGTAAGATCTGAAATCTGGCCAGGCAGGGTAGAGTGGTTCATGCCAGTAATCCCAGTAGTTCAGGAGACTGAGGTGGGAGGACTGCTAGAGTCTAAGAGTTGAAGACCAGCTTTGGCAACATAATGAGACCCTCATTTTCACACACACACAAAATTAAGCAGGTGCACACCTGTAGTCCTAGTTACTCAAGAGGCTAAGTGGGGAGGACTGCTTGAGTCCAGGAGGTCAAAGCTGTAATGATCTAAAATTACACCACTACACTCCAGCCTGGGCTACAAGGGAATCTGTCTCTTAAAAAACAAACAAAAAAGATTGATTCACCTTGTTGTTTTTATAGAGGGTATATTTAAAGTCTAAGCAGTTGAAACCTCTAAGCCTAAGAATATTTACCAGCATTAATAAAGTAAATTTTTTATTTAATATAGGCTCTGCTTCTTTCTCAACTACTTTTTTGAGAATCTTAACATTAATGTGAGCATACAGGTTATATTTACCCTGCTGAAAAACATTCTGTCTGACATAAATTCTAGTAAGGAGGCTGTAGCCTTTTTACAAAGAGTAATAAGCCTTTTGTCTTAGAAAAAAGTCTGGGCACAACTGTTTTTTTTTTTTTTTTAACCTTTATTCCATTGTGCTTGGTTAATATCCCTCTGATGATCAATCAGAAAGTGTACAAAATCTCAGGGTGTCAGATCCCTGAAAACTTATAAATGAAATAAGAAAGGTTTTCAGGAGAAGATTCAGGTCAGGATACTATAAAAAGAAAAGGGTGCTGGGCTTGGTGACTCACCGTAATCCCAGCACTTTGGGAGGCTGAGATGGAAGGATGGCTTGAGCCCCATGAGTTCAAGACCAGCCTGGGGAATATAGTACTAAGACCTCATCTCCACAAAAAATTTAAAATTTGGTTGGGTGAGGTGGCTTATGCCTGTAATCCCAGCACTTTGGGAGGCTGAGGAGGGAGGATCACTTGAGGTTGGGAGTTTGAGACCAGCCTGGCCAACATGGGTAAAAAATACAAAATCAGCCGGTGGCGGATGCCTGTAATCCCAGCTACTCAGAAGGCTGAGACAGGAGAATCACTTGAACCCAGGAGGCGGAGGTTGCGGTGAGCCGAGATTGCACCAATGCACTCCAGCCTGGGCAACAAGAGCAAAACTCTGTCTCAAAAAAAAAAAAAATTAAAATTTGGCTGGGCAGGCTGGCATGTGCCAGGAAGTGGGAGGATTGCTTGAGCCTGGGAGGCAGAGGTTGCTCTAGCCTGGGCAACAGAGGTGGCTCCTGTCCCCTGCCTCCTCCCCTCCAAAACATCTGATAGCCCAACTTCAGAAGACTAAAAACCTGTGCCCAGAGTGATAAAATTTCATTATGTTCTAAATGAATTTAGAATTTTCTTGACTGAATCAGGACCACTGTAGATTTATCAATACATCAAATTTATCCTCTGACCCCAGAGAATTCTGTCAATTGAGATTTGGCCCAGGAGCACAGGAGTAGATACCTGTATAGAAAATGGTCCTGTTCTAATTGAAGCTAACTCTTCTGCTGAAGAGACTGAATTTTATTTTATTTTATTTTTTTGAATTTTACATTTAAGGCACTAGTAGGATACATTTTCAGGAATGAAATTAAAGCCCTTCCCTACCCTATTCTCATTACAAGCTGATCTGTCATGTGTGCAAAAGAGGCAAAGAGGGTGTGGGAGAAGCTGAGCAACAGGACAGCCTAGCAATTCCCTTTCTCAGTAACAGTCTGGTAAATAATTCTCCATCTTCAGAAATGTGCACATTTTAGTCAAACGTTATAGAGTTAAAAATTTTCCTTCCTACCCCGTAGGCAGTGATCTAAACAGGCTTAACGGCTAGTATTTTAATGAGTTGTCATTTCCTGTCTGATAAAGGTTCTCACAGTATTTAACCACCAGTTTCCCCAGGGACCAACCAATACTAGAGCTCTATTCATAGTGACTCAGAATGGACCTCAAGACTCTTGCCCTTATTCAAAAATGACAGATTACCCTCCACATGAAACTGCCTTTTCCTAGTAAGGTAGACTGCTCGGAAAAGGGTGGGGGAGTTTATCATGCAATCTTTCTGAAGAAGCCGAAGGCCATCATGCTGACTCATTAATATTTATAGCCTTTCAGCCTCTTATTAATACGGGAATAAATGAATAGGTGCTAACTGAAAATCAACTCATATTTAACCTAGTAAAATCGGGATCTAGTATCCTGTGTGACTGGAATGAAAGTGTTGTTATCGTTACCATTTAACTGAAGAGAATATGTGAATCTTTTGTTTTGTTTTTGGAGACGGAGTCTGCAGCTATCACCCAGGCTGGGGTGCAGTGGAGAAATCCCGGCTTCAAGCGATTCTCCTGCCTCAGCCCCCTGAGTAGCTGGGATTACTGGCATGTGTCACTACACCCAGCTAGTTTTTGTATTTTTAGTAGAGATGGGGCTTCACCATGTTGGCCAGGCTGGTCTTGAACTCCTGACCTCAAGTGATCTGACTGCTTTGACCTCCCAAAGTGCTGGGATTACAGGGATGAGCCACCGTGCCCGGCTGAGTATATGAATCTTTGAAGCTGATACTGTAAGAAAAAACTGGTAACTGATGTATTCTACTTGCTTTGGATCTGAAATGTGGTAGCCCCCTAATCATGTTTCTTTACATCCAGGATCTTGGAAGGGCGCCCCAACATAAAATATATTCAGGATGAAAATTACACACTATACTAGACAATCTAGGGCTTTCTCATATATACAAGTTTGGGCCAACAGTCTCTGGCACCTTCTAAAATTCATTGTGATTTAACACCAGGATTTGGGATTAAAACATCTTGAATTTCATTCACATCTGTGCCCTTTCAAATGATTAAAACCTCTTTTGTTCTTCAGTTAGTCCATTGAGGGCGGAGTGGTATTATGAACACAACATACCATGGTTTCTTCCCGGCTGTGTGGAAGGAAGACCATACTTTATCCAGGTGTATTTTATCAGGTATATTGTTGCTACCACTTTACAGCACATTTTATCACAAAAGAATTTCCAACTGCCCTTGCTTTTGGAGGTTTAGAATTATTTTCTGTAAGAATCAGATTGGAGGTTAGACCTCCTTATAATTAGCAGCTACTCTTTGAAATAAGCTATCACTAAAGAGAAGAACTAGAAAACAAAACCTCATTTCAGAACGCAGACTTGATCAGTGGGAGCCAAGCAGGCATTTACGGTGATGAATGTGGCCAGAGCTAAAGGAGTGGTCTATAAGAACTAGGTAAAACTGATTGGTTGCCAAAACAAAACTCTGTTAAAAATCAATTAACTTCATTTACAGAAAATGACAGACTGGTGGCAGCTGTTATTTTTTTTTAAAAGAGGTTGTGTCTCTTGCCTCTGCCTCGCAAGTGGCTGGAACTACAGGCAGGTGCCATTGCACCTGGCCCCAGTGGCAGCTTTTTTTTTTGGAACAGGATCTTGCTCTGTTGCTCATGAAAGAGTGCAATGGCACAAACACGGCTCTTGCAGCCAGCCTTGACCTCCTGGGCTCAAGCAGTCTTCCTGCCTCAACTTTCCGAGTAGCTGGGGTCACAGTTGCTAATTTTTAAATTTTTTTTTAGAGATGGGGTCTTCCCATGTTGCCCAGGCTGGCCTCAAACTCCTGGGCTCAGGCAATCCTGCCTCAGCCTCCCAAAGTGCTAGGATTGCAGGTGTGAGTGGGCCTGGTGGCAGCTTTTTAAAGTAACAGATCTGCACTGGCTTGAAGACTCACTTGAGTTCCAAAACTTATAAATCAGGATGGGTGTGGTGGCTCATGCCTGGAGGCCGAGGTGGATGGATCACCTGAGGTCAGGAGTTTGAGACCAGCCTGGCCAAGATGGTGAAACTCCATCTCCACTAAAAATACCAAAAAATTAGCCGGGTGTGGTGGCAGGCTAATCCCAGTAATCCCAGCTACTCGGGAAGCTGAGGCAGAAGAATTGCTTGAACCCAGGTGGTAGAGGTTGCAGTGAGCCAAGATTGAGCACTGCACTCCAGCCTAGGTAACAGAGTGAGGCTCCGTCTCAAAAAAAAAAAAAAAAAAAAAATCAGTAACCAGGATCTATACACCCCAAAGTCAAGAATAAACAATCGTTGGCAGAATTTAAAGTGAGATGCACTGAGGATTACTGTTCTTGAGATCATTGAAAGCAGCATGATGGTGAGAGGATTAAAAAAAGTGACAGTGGCCAGGCGTGGTGGCTCATGCCTGTAATCCCAGCACTCTGGGAGACTGAGGCAGGTAGATTATGATGTCAGTAGTTTGAGACCAGACGAGCCAACATGGTGAAACCCTGTCTCTACTAAAAATATAAAAATTAGCCAGGTGTGGCATGTAGTCCTAGCTACTAGGGAGGCTGAGGCACAAGAACTGCTTGAACCCGGTAGGTGGAGGTTACAGTGAGCCGAGATTGCATCACTGCACTCCAGCCTGGGCGACAGAGTGAGGCTTTATCTCAAAAAAGGTAAAAATAAATGAGTATGAATCCTCCCTAAGGAAAAAAGAAAAAAAAAGGAAAAAAAAAGTGACACCATTGGCAAGACACAGTAGCTCATGCCTATAATCCCAACATTTGGGGAGGCTGAGGCAGGAGGATTGCTTGAGCCTAGGAGTTCAAAATCGGCCTGGGCAACATAGCGAGACCCTGTCTCAACAAAGAAAAAAATGTGACAGTATTGACTGAAATTCAATCTCACTTAAAAAAAAGTCATGATCTCTGTCCTCAAGGAACTTGATCTAGATGCACACAGGTGGATCCATGTGTGCACAGGAGAATGGACATGGAAAGAATTCATGCTACCTCCCTATCAAATTCACACAGCAGCTGTTTGAAACTGGTGCTCTAGTCTAAATCTCCAATTTCAGCAAATGACTTCACTGGCTTCCAGAGTGACCCCTCAGCGCCCCTCTCCTCTGTCTCAATATATCTTGGAATTGGTAGGGAGGAGGTCTTGAAAAAAAATATATCTTGGAATCTTCACTCCAGTTATTTTCAAGAAAGAACTGGTTCACGAGGATAATCGATCCACTCCAGATTGATCCTATCTCAATCATCTCTCATTTATATGAATTTAACTTCTCTGTAATAGTACCTCATGGGTTTTGTTATGGATATGAAATGCATATTTATGTAAAGCATCTGGCACAGTGGGTGCTTACTGAATGTTAATTTCCTTCCCACATCCTTCCCTTTCTTCATGTGTATTTTCTATCTCTAGCATTTTACTAAAGTTTTCCCCTCATCCTAAAATACACACTGGTCCCTCCTATTTAATGAATGAATGAATTCATCTGATCAACAAATATTTATAGAACAATTAAAATATGTCAGGCATGACTCTGGCCTGACCTTTCCTCTAGCCCACAATTCCATGTAATCCAGTATCACTGGGTTTTAATTTTCATCATGCTACTAAAATACTCCATTATGGTCAATAGTTAACTTCCAAATACAATGCACCCATTTCTCATCTAGCAGTCTAACTCTAGAACTCCTGTTTTACCTTTATGCAATCTGTCAATAGCCACAAAAAAAATATAGAAAGGTTAAGTGTCAAAAGAGAAAGATACATAAACTACCACGTACATGAAGAGAAAGGGGTTTTCCCAAATTGCAGAAAGAGGTTATGTTAGACTGTATAACTGAGTCTTGGCAGCTGGGAAAGACTCAGTTAAGCCTTAAATTTTATCCTTTTGTCAGATAATACAAAATGTTGGTGTTCCACACTTCCATAACTTTTTCTGATTATTTTCAATGGTCAAAGTCAAAGAGAATCAAATACATGGACCATTTTATACTTTAAAATGAAAGGACAGATTTTCTTTCTGTAGAAGAAAAAATCCAGGCCCACATAGCTCATTCTGACCACTTTCCATAGAGTGAGGAATAAGAAACAACATTCAGATTCAAGCACTTAATTACTCACTGGTTAAAATGATCTCTTTTGCCACAGGCAAGCCTGACTCTGAGGTCAAACATCAGGTTAACTCAGAAATAGGAGACAGCAAAGAAGAGCACGGAACATTCTGTATCTGGTAAAAAGTCCCTGTTGCAGCCAACACCATCCCCCAGCCCTTAAGTTCAATGATTGAGTTATGGAAACTTTTCTTGTGTGGTAAAACTGGGGACTCTGTCTTCCAATAAGATGCTGGCAACATGACAATGAGCCAATGTTCTGCATATGGTTTGCTGAAAGTCATATGCTTAATGCTATTTTCTGGGAATTCTCATCCTCTATTTGGTGAGAATATGGGAACATGTTATTTTAATCATAACTTTAAAAGTTAGAATTGGTTATGCTCTTTAAGAAATATGTACAGGTCTTTCCCATTGGAGAAAGTCTACAATTAAATAAAAATTAGTATTAAATGGTAATTAAAAAAAAAAAAGCCGGGCATGGTGGCTCACACCTGTAATCCAAGCACTTTAGGAGGCTGAGGTGGGCAGATCACCTGAGGTCATAAGTTTGAGATCAGCCTGGCCAACATGGTGAAACCCTGTCTCTACTAAAAACACAAAACTTAGCTGGGCATGGTGGTGTGTATCTGTAATCCCAGCTACTTGGGGGGCTGAGGTTGCAGTGAGGTGAGATCACACCACTATACTCCAGCATGGGTGACAGACTCCAACTCAAACAAAACAAAACCAAACAACCAGGCCTAGTGGCTCATGCCTGTAATCCCAGTACTTTGGAAGGCTGAGGTAGGGCGGATCACGAGGTCAGGAGTTTGAGATCACCCTGGCCAAGATGGTGAAACCCCATCTCCACTAAAAATACAAAAATTAGCCGATGTGGTGGTAGGCGCCTATAATCCCAGCTACTCGAGAAGAGAATCACTTGAGGCAGGACAATCACTTGAACCTGGGAGGCAGAAGTTGCAGTAAGCTGAGATCGCACCACTGCACTCCAGCCTGGGTAACAGAGCAAGAATCCATCTCAAAAAAAAAGGGCCGGGCATGGTGGCTCATGCCTGTAATCCCAGCACTTAGGGAGGCTGAGGCTGGCAGATCATGAAATCAAGAGATAGAGACCATCCTGGCCAACATGGTGAAATCCCGTCTCTACTAAAAATACGAAAAATTAGCTGCGCGTGGTGGCTCACACCTGTAGTCCCAGCTACTCGGGAGGCTGAGGCGGGAGAATTACTTGAACTCAGGAGGCAGAGGTTGCAGTGAACTGAGATTGTACCACTGTACTCCAGCCTGGTGATAGAGCAAGACTTCCTCTCAAAAAAAAAAAAAAGATAACAAACATAATGCCTTTTGAGATAGAAAGTTCCCTAGTTCCTTGGGTCTATCACATGACTTTGGGTCTTACCATGTTGCCCAGGCTGGTCTTGAATTCCTGAGTTCAAGAGATCCATCTGTTTCGGCCTCCCAAAGTGCTGGGGTTACGGGTATGAGCCATCATGCCCAGCCAAAATGATTTTTTTTTTTTTTTTTTTGAGATGGAGTCTTGCTCTGTCGTCCAGTGGCACAATCTTGGCTCACTGCAACCTCAGCCTCCTGGGTTCAAGCAATTCTGCCTCAGCCTCCCGAGTAGCTGGGACTACAGGCACCCACCACCACGCTCAGCTAACTTTTATATTTTTAGTAGAGACGGGTTTTCACCATGTTGGCCAGGCCAGTCTTGAACTCCTGACCTCAGGTGATCCACCCGCCATGGCCTCCAAAAGTGCTGGGATTACAGATATGAGTCATCGTGCCTGGCCCCAGCCAAAAGATTTTTGATATTCTTTTTATGAAGTTAATAAAACTAAATACCTATCATACAGGGCTGCAATTAGAAGTAAACTCATAATAAATATTACAAAACATATAAAGTACCTACTATATTTTAAAAAAAGTTTCTTCAAGAATTATTTGTGGCTGGGTGTAGTGGGCTCAGGCCTGTAATCCCAGCAGTTTGGGAGGCCAAGGTGGGTGGATCACCTGAAGTCAAGAGTTTGAGACCAACCTGACCAACATGGAGAAACCCCATCTCCACGAAAAATACAAAAATTGTCCAGGCGTGGTGGTGCATGCCTGTAATTCCAGCTAATGGGGAGGCTGAGGCAGGAGAATTGCTTGAACCTGGGAGGTGGAGGTTGCGGTCTAATGAGATGGTGCCATTGCACTCCAGCCTGGGCAACAAGAGCAAGACTCTGTTTCAAAAAAAAAAAAATTACTTGTATAATCTTTGATAAAAGCATTTTACTGATTGAAGGGTAAAGTAAGATGGATACTTTCTTTAAGGAGAGGCAGGCTTTCCTTAAATTCTGCCTGAGGGCACATAATATAGTCACCTAGAAGTCTAATTTTTCATCCATAGTCATAGTAACTTTTGAAAAATGACACTTTGAAAACAAAGGTGATAATCAAACTTGAGACAAAAGGCATTTTAAAAGTCCACACGCTTTGGAATGTTAACTCCTTGATATGAGTATGTTTCAACTAAGCTGTAATATTATTTGGTTACAGGACATTTCACATTTTGACTGGAGTAGGAAAATTTATCAGTGGCCACTTGAACTGGAGAAAAATTACCCAGAGAAACAAGTTTGCAAGAACAGCAACTAGAAGTTAAATAACTGTTCTGTGGCAGAGTTCATATTCAAATTTAGCTTTGTTTGTCCAAAAGTCTGTGCTCTTTTCATATACCACTCCCAAGCTGTCTTTACTCATGGGATTCATGTTTTCTTTCTTTCTTTCTTTCTTTCTTTTTTTTTTTTTTTTGAAACAGAGTCTCACTCTGTTGCCCAGGCTGGAGTGCAGTGGCCTGATCTTGGCTCACTGCAAGCTCTGCCTTCTAGATTCAAGCGATTCTCCTGCCTCAGCCTCCTGAGTAGCTGGCACTATAGGCACCCACCACTATGCCCAGATAATTTTTGTATTTTTAGTAGAGATGGGGTTTCACCATGTTGGCCAGGCTGGTCTCGAATTCCTGACCTCAGGTGATCTGCCTGAAGTGCAGGGATTATAGCCAAAAGCTAGGATTATAGGCTTGAGCTTCTGCACCTGGCCCAGGATTCATTTTTCATTCTTCCTAGCCTTATTATCTCATAATTTTATTTTAAATTTGAACTGCTGCTGACTTTTTTCATGCTTGTCTTTTGATTTTGTTGTCTACTGTAAGTTATCACTCCTTTATTTGTGACTGCAAAGTTTTAAATGTCTTTCAAAAGACTGCATTCTGAATTTTACTAATTTAGTTTGATGATTTGCTATACCATTCAGGTTTTTTTTTTTTCTTTGGAGACGGAGTCTCACTCTGTCACCCAGGCTAGAGTGTAGTGGCACGATCTTGGTTCTTGCTGTGAAGAAAGGCCCCTGGTAAAGATGGTATTAGGTCAAGTCAGGGAAGGCTTTCAGAGAATGCAATGGCTAAAATGTAAAGGACATTATTTAGGCCAGTGATTCTCAATGAGGGTGGTAAGTTTGCTCCTTTGCTCCCCATGTGACATTTGGCAATGTCTGGAGACATTTGTGATTGTCATGATTGGGAGGTACTAGTAGTATGCACTGAGTAGAGAGAAGAAAGATGGTGCTACATCTCTTATAATGCACCGGACAGTTCCCCGTAACAAATAATTATCTGATCTAAAAAAAGTCAATAGTGCCAAGGTTGAGATATCTTGAACTTGGCAAAGAGAAAAGCATAAGCAAAGACAGGTGGTGGAAGACTCAAATATGGACAAAGTGGTTTCAGAAGAGAAAACTAGAGGGGACACAGGGAAGGGCGGCTTATAAACCCTGTTAAGGAGTTTTGACTTCATCTTAAGAATGAAGGGAAAAACAAGTAAGTGAAGGGTTTAAAGAAGAGGAGGAGAAAGGGAGTGAAGACAGTGGTGATAATATGTCCAGATTAAAATTTCAAAAAGGTTACTGACTGTAATATGGTGAACAGATTGGAAGGGAGTGAAACTGGATATGGGTAGATGAAACAGGTAGCTAAGTAATTTAACTTCCTAGAAACTCCAAAGGCTGGGGAAACAGAAGGTACTAGTGGTGAGGACGTAGGAGTAGCTGAAAAACTTCTTTCTATAAATGTTCTGTACAGGAAAAGAACAAAGAATGCATGGTGTTTCTATGTACTTCGCTCTGCAGTCTCAAGGTAGAGTAGTAGTCTCTAAGTATAAATGAAATGTTTTCCTTACATTTAAAAAATAAGGGAAGGCCAGGTACAATGGCTCACACCTGTAATCCCAACATTTTGGGAGGCTGAGGTAGGAGGACTACTTGAAACGAGGAATTTGAGACCAGCCTGGACAGCAAAGTGAGATCCCTGTCTCTACAAAAATAAATAAATGAATAAAAAATAAAGGACAAGAATATTTTTTGTCTTTAAATGTGATATATGGTGCCATATAAAATACTTTATTTGTAAGGATTCAGGCAGCAAAAAACTAGGGTAAATTTAATTTTAAATATAAATTTTAGTGTACAAGTTATAATCCACACTTGTAAGCTCAGGACTTAATGAAACTAATGAGTGGCTCCACTAAGTATGCTCTCGAAAACATATGTTTTCCTTATAGTAAAGCTAAACTAGCAAATACGAAAAACTATTTTATTACAAAACATAGAAAAGAATGAATATACATATGACTAAAAAAACCAATAGTCACAAACTCGACACAAAGTGGCATTTTTTTTTTTAAATAGCAAAAATTGTCATAAATGTTTGCTCTGTAAGTGGCTGTTAAAATGAAGATTTACATTAAAACTAAAGAAAGGACCCTTAAACTTGACACTTTTCCACCGTGCGGCAGCTGTACTACTGAATGAAAAAAAACTCTCCCGTATAATAATAAATTAAAAACTGAACAACTTTTGGTTTTATTGCAATTTAATACCTGATAGTGTTCATATTCCAGCTGAAAGTTAATCTGATTAATCAAACAAAATGTATCTTTACTGTTTTATTAAACTGAACTCCACAATTTTGTAAGAATATCATTTAAATCTTATGTTAACTGGTCTTATTCACTTCTTAAAACTAAACACAAAAATAAAAGCTTTGGATAGTTTAGCCTTTTTTTTTTTTTTTTTTTTCCCACCTAATACACTTAAAAGTTCAGCCTTTTAAAATCACCTAATTTGGCTGAGAGTGGTGGCTCACGCCTGTAATCCCAGCACTTTGGGAGGCCAAGGCAGGCAAATCACAAGGTCAGGAGTTCAAGACCACCCTGACCAACATGGCTAAACCCTGTCTCTACTAAAAACACAAAAAATTAGCTGGGTGTGGTGGTATATGCCTGTAATGCCAGCTACTTGGGAAGCTGAGGCAGGAGAACTGCTTGAACCTCGGAGGCAGAGGTTGCAGTGAGCTGAAATCGTGCCATTGCACTCCAGCCTGGGTGACAGAGCAAGACTCCATCTCAAAACAAAACAAAAAAAATTACTTAATTTTTCTCTATTGAAATAATAGAGACCTGACATATTTTGTTAATATTATACCATCTAACATGACTTACTTATGAAACACTAATTTTTATTTTTTTGAGATGGAGTCTCACTCTGTCACCCAGGCTGGACTGCAATGGCACAATCTCGGCTCACTGCAACTTATGCCTCCCAGGTTCAAGTGATTCTGACTCAGCCTCCTGAGTAGCTGGGACTACAGGTGCCTGCCACCACGGCTGGCTAGGTTTTGTATAAAATACTAGAATTTTATGTAAGATTTATATTTACATTAAATGCAACTGTGTATCTGGCATCCAGTTTGGCCAAAAATCACAGCATTGTACTAAAGCACCATTAAACTGTAATGATACACACATATCTTTCATATAAAGAAACCTTATTTCTTTGGTGGGGCTACAGATTCCAACCCCAAAGCTTCTTTTAAACCCAGAATTATATGACTTGATACATGTTTGGCTTACAATTAAACAGGGATAATGTAAGCTTCATCCTTCCCTACTATAGAACAAGAAAGTCTTCTTCATTTACTAATAACAGCAAGTTATTTTTGTTTCTCAAAAAATAAAGAGCTATGTCAAAAATTCTATTTCGGCTGGGCATGGTGGCTCACGCCTATAACCCAAGCACTTTGGAGGCCAAGGCGGGCGGATCACCTGAGGTCGGGAGTTCAAGACCAGCCTGACCAACATGGTAAAATGCCGTCTTTAAAAAAAAAAAAAAAAAAAATTCAATTTCAATTCAGTCTTACACACATTTACTCCCATTCAAACAGTAATTATATTAATATTAGTCCTTAAAGAATTACTTACCCAATGAAAGCCACCATTTGCTCCACTATGTGCTTGCTGAACGTTATTATAACAAAAATTTTCTGTAAAGAAAACATCAGTTAAAATAAATTATTTAGTCATCAAAAAACCAACATAAATTCACAATTCTGGTAATTGTCTAAAGAGGTAAGATTGTGCCCCTAATTGCAATTTTTAAACTTCTTTGAAAATAAAAGATAATATTTAATTCAAATGTTACCTACTTTTTTTTTGAGACGGAGTCTCACTGTGTCACCCAGGCTGGAGTGCAGCGGCACAATCTCAGCTCATTGTAATCTCTGCCTTCCAGGGTCAAGCGATTCTCCTACCTCAGCCTCCTGAATGGCTGGATTCAAGCAATTCTCCTGCCTCAGCCTCCCGAGTAGCTGGAATTACAGATGCATGCCACCATGCCTGGCTAATTTTTGTATTTTTTAGTAGAGACAGGGTTTCACCATGGTGGTCAGGCTGGTCTTGAACTCTGACCTCATGATCCACCCACCTCGGCCTCCCAAAGTGCTGAGATTATAGGCATGAGCCACTGTGCCCAGGTCCCTACTTTGTATTTTAAAGATGTTCTTTCTTAAGCACAGCCTTAGTCTTACTAGGACTATATGACTGTGTAAAACTATAGACTTACATGACTATATTAGAGGGAAAATATGGGTCATAGAATCCAGGACTGGGAGGGAATAGTGGACATTCATATATTCTAAGTATTTTAGAATTGTATATACAATTAAAATCATGGGCTCCCACCTAGTCCCCACCAGTGAAATCAAAGCTGATTACCTCAAGGATAGGGGTCTGGGCTAAATATAATCCAGAAGATCAGGAAAAGACTGTACCTCTTTCATGAAAGGTTCTAATAAGAAGTACCAGGCTGGGCACAGTGGCTCACTCCTGTAACCCCAGCACTTGGGGAGGCTGAGGCAGACTGATCACAAGGTCAGGAGTCTGAGACCAGCCTGGTCAACATCGTGAAACCCCATCTCTACTAAAAATACAAAAATTAGCTGGGCGTTGTGACACACGCCTGTAATCCCAGCTACTCAGGAGGCTGAGGCAGAAGAATTGCTTGAACAGAGGCACAGGTTGTAGTAAGCCGAGATTGCACCACTGCACTCTAGCCTGGGTGACAAGAGCAAGACTCCGTCAGGAAGGAAGGAGGGAAGGAAGGAAGAAGGGAAGGAGGGAGGGAGGAAGGAAGGAAGGAAGGAAAGAAGGAAGGAACCATGAGGCTGGGCATGGTGGCTCATGTCTGTAATCCCAGCACTTTGGGAGGTCAAGGGCAAAGGATTGTTTGAGCCCAGGAGTTTAAGACTAGCCTGGTAGCCTGGGCAACACAGTGAGACCTCCATCTCTATTAAAAAAAAGAAAAAGAAAAAGAAAAAGAAAAAAAAGAAGTACCATGAAATTTCCATTTCCAAATCCTGAATGAGCTCAGCTTTTCAGAATTAGGGCTAAGGGATCCTTATCAGACCTCGGATATTGTCAGTTTGATGTTAATGTGGTATTCTCTCTCTTAATCAAAGATGTTGATACCTTATTTTACACACAAGTAAAGATGCCTTTAGGGGATAATGGGTAGCAAATATTTTCAACTCAGTTCAATAAATGTTAACATGAAGTTATTTTTATGGATAATATAAGAAATTGTTAATGGTTTTCAAGGAACACAAATCTGAGAATACTTCTCCAAAGCCCGGAAGAAGCTTACTCATTTTTCTACAAATAATAATAAGATGTTAAGTACTACATATATATAATATAAATGCCATCAGTGGTAAAACAAAACAACATATGTTATAGAAATTCAGAGAAAGGAAGTCACATTTAGTTGCATAATTAATTATAGATTTCAGAAGGTGACATTTAAATTTAGCTTTAAATACAAATATATCTGGATTGTCTCTCCAAATTCCTGATAATCTCTTATTGCTCTATTAAATACTGTCTGTTAAGTAATTACTTTAGCCTATGTAACTGAAGGGTAGGGGAAGAAAATAAGTAACAGGAGTCTTCTTTTTATCTACTCACTATGAATCTCAGGAAACCAGACAGGTTAGACTAATATACATTATTTCTGGCAAGAAGACTAATAAGGCAATGGTATACAACTGGTGTGTGACTATTATGAAGCTAGCAAGGCAATTAGTACAGGTAATTTAGGAAGAAAAGCGGGGGGGGGGTCTATACAAAAAACCAGTTATTTAGAACTATAAATCTTTTACTAATCAACAGAGCTAATGGTTTTTGCCTTTCAGTGATTTCATCACCATGAGCTTTCCCTACCATCATTTCTTAACAATCAAAATAAGCCAATCCCTAAATAATTGCTCAATTTCAATGAAAACAGCAAAACAGGATTTTGTTTTTGTAAGTAACAGCTTGAAAAGTCACTGTTCTGGGTAAGACATAAAATGTATCACACATTTAAGAACATATATCTGTCTTTCAGGCTGGAGGTCTGAGTGGGGATTCTACAAAACAAACAAAAGGCACAGACCACCGAAGAGCCCTCTTAACCATATGCATAGAAGAAACAAAGGAAAAGGTAGAGGAGGAGCAAAAAAGACAGGGGAAGGAGGAACTAATTGTGCTAGAATGAACAAAGACAGAACCATCTAAAAAGAAGTCCTTCATTGGAAAGAAGAATCTTAAGATTTAGTTATTAAATATTGAGTGCCTACTATCTACCAGACGCTATTCTAGGCATTATAATACATCAGTGAACCAACAAACAAAAATCTCTACTCTCCTGGGAGTTTATAATACTGTGTGTGTGCTGGTGGGTGTGAAGGTAGAGGAATAATAAATGATACTGATGTATTTGAAGGGTACAATAAGTAAGTTATATGGTACATGAAATAACATAAATGAGTATGTTGCCTTTCTTCATTATTTGGAACAAAGGCAATGTCTCTAAGGATACTACCTTTTTTTTTTTTTTTTTTTTGATTCCTGAAATCCATGTAGCTGGGATTACAGGCATGTGCCATCACGCTTGGCTAATTTTGTATTTTTTAGTAGAAATGAGTGTCTCCATTTTGGTCAGGCTGGTTTTGAACTCCTGACCTCAGGTGATCTGCCTGCCTCGGCCTCCCAAGTGCTGGGATTACAGGTGTGAACCACTGTTCCCAGCCCTAACACAAATTTTTAAATATTACAATGCTAGTTACTATGGTTAAGATTTAATGCCATACAGGATTTTTTCAAACAATAAAATATGGTGAATAATAGAATTATTTTCAGTATATCTGAAAATACATTTTTATTTGATCTTTAGAATTGTTTCTAGAAGAGAGCTGTCATTTAACTTTTTGGAGTTTTGGAGTCCTTAATACCTAAGGAACAATAACAGATTATTGTATTTCATTTCATGACAAGAACTTCGCTAGTAATTCATAAGTTTTAGGTGTCCCACTTTATACGTATTATGCCATAAGTACCCTATCTGTAGTGGTAAGATATGCAACTTATCAGACCTTTCATTTCAGAAAGATTCAAAACTAGTATATTTTTAAACATACTCAGACTTTTTCAATTTATGATAATTTTTTTTTGAGATGGAGTCTTGCTCTGTTGCCCAGGCTGGAGTGCAGTGGCGTGATCTCAGCTCACTGCAAATTCCGCTTCCCTGGTTCAACTGATTCTTCTGCCTCAGCCTCCAGAGTAGCTGGGCTACAGATGCACACAACCATGCCTGACTATTTTTGTATTTTAAGTAGAGACAGGGTTCACCATATTGGCCAGGCTGGTCTCGAACTCCTGACCTCATGATTGGCCTGCTTTGGCATCCCAAAGTGCTGGGTTTACAGACTTGAGCCACTGCACCCAGCCAATGATTAAACTTTTTATGGAACTTCACACTTTAAAGCATTTAGTATGTGCTATATGGTTTAATTCTTATACTCCAAGACAGAGGAATTACCATACCTATTTTGTAATTCTCAGAGGTAGGGAGGTTAATAAGTAATAGTTGCTTAAAGAGTAAGTAACAGCTGGAATTTGAACCCAACTCTTTTGACTTCAAGTTCAGTGTTCTTTCCATTCTTTGGCATTGCCTTAACTTTAATGTATTGATATGATTAAGGAAACTGAATTGTTTAATGCCTGCTATTTATCAGGACCTGTGCAAGGTAATTTGCATTGGTTATCCCATGGCAGACAATCCTGAGAGGTAGTTATTATCCACATTTCATAGTTGAGGGAAGTGTACTAGAGAAGGCAAAATACTTGCTTAAGGCCCTAGAATTCAAACCAAGCTCTGTAAAGATAAAGCTGATTCCCTGTATCTATGTGGAAGCAAAACAACAAAAAGAAAAACAAACAAAGAAAGAAAGCTAAAACTCATTTATGTTTCTGAAAGGAAAGAATCTGAGCTCCTTCACTAAACTAAGACAGTGGGATATGTTTGCTATGTTCTATTGTATCATAATGACATACTTTATAAAGGCATGTTACTTGATGTACATCCAGATGTAGCTTAGGGTAACAAACATTTCTCATTCCATGGGTAAACAATATTAGTAATATAAACATTTTAACCATTCTGAAATAATAGGGGGAAAGAGACACACACACACTGATTTTTCTCTACCCTAATAGTAAACCTGTCTCCTCATCGCTTTTCTTTCTTCCCTTTTCCCTCAGCTTAAAATTAGACAACCTTCTTCAATAAATATTGCTATTTTTCAGGCATGGTGGCTCATGCCTATAATCCCAGCACTTTGGGAGGCCGAGGCAGGCAGATCACTTGAGGTCGAGAGTTCGAGACCAACTTGACCAACATGGAGAAACCCCATCTCTACTGAAAATACAAAAACTGGCCAGGTGTGGTGGGACATACCTGTAATCCCAGCTACTCAGGAGGCTGAGGCAGGAGAATCGCTTGAACCCAGGAGGCGGAGGTTGTAGTAAGCCAAGATTGTGCCATTGCACTCCAGCCTGGCCAATAAGAGCGAAACTCCATCCCCAAAACAAAACAAAACAAAACCAAAAACCCAAAACCTGTGTTCATTGATTGTATAAAATACTTAATTTAAATTGGAGGAAATACATTCCTTGAAGGAGGAAAAACATCCTTGAAATTCTGAGTGGTCATTATGGCAGGAGAGTAGAGGACAGACTCAATAAACAACTCAAATGCCAAAATCGAAGATTACAAACTGGACAGGTAGAAGCAGCTGAAGTTTTCCTGTTTCATTCTTCCCTTCAAAGAACCGGAAGTAGAGAGGTGTTACGTAGAAACTTTGGGGACAGACACACTTGTAATTATCATGGAATCATACAAGGGTAGAGAACTTCGCTACTCTTTCCTTTCTTTTGGTTAATATCACTCTTTGTTACAAACTACACTGATTTAAAAGAAATTATTTCCAGGTTAATTTTTATTTTATTCTAGTGAGATTTGCCCATAGAAGGAAATAATTCCTATCACAGTTCTAGAAGCACATATCCATTTCCCTTCATTTAAATTCTTAGCCTTTCTCTCCTCTCTATTCATACATGCGTGCATGCACGCACACATACACACCCTCTGTCCTAACGATTTTGTTAAGAGTGGCTTTGAGGAGTAGCAGATTCTGACTTCTCTGACCACAACCCACATCTCCTCGCCTCTTCAGAGACCCTCTTCTTCCCCATTCTCCTCCCACACTAACACCTGGCTGTTTTTCAGTAAAGGATATGGGTGCCAAGAGAGAAACTGCTTCACATACTCTATATATAGAGAGTATGTGAAAGAAAGTAAGAATTGGTGAAAGGCAATATTCCGTCAGCTTGTGGTTGGTAATAAAAATCATGTGCATCTTCCTGCACACAAACACTATTTTTGTTTGGTAAAAGTCCTGGATAAATAGTTTCACAGGGAAGAAAATAGAGAAAGGAAGGAAAGAAGGAAAAAAGGGAAGGAGGGAGGAAGAAGAAGAAAAGAAAGAAAACAAGGGAGATCACTAACCTCCAAATGACATTCTATGCTTTATTACCTAAGTAACCTACCAACCAAAAGAACCAGAAACAATAACTTAACAATTCACTTAGGAATGAGCATGTTTCATTGTCTTATAATGGGTTCATCATCATTAGGCAGCGAATCAGGGGGTATAATTACCTGGATATGCATTTTAATGATTGCTTTTCCAATTAGGGTTGCACCAAAGAAGGTCCAAAAAGGTACTAGAAAGTGTCCACATGTTATTCCAGCCAGATCAAATAGAGGATTTGGAATCTATAGAGAGAAAAAGAAGGACTTCCATATTATAATCCAAAGAACAATTTAATTTTTATCACCTATTGATACGTGGTATTCTGCTTTCAGCCTGCTTCCACTGCAAAGTAACATATGGGTTCCTTGATCAGTACTGGATTGTTCAAAAGGAGGTTAGGCAAGTATTCTAATGTGTCTAGAAGCTGGGTCTCATATTCATCTTAGTGTTCAATCTGCTCACAGAAAACCAAGGTGTCCTTTTGCTTATATTACTCATGGCTGTGTGTGTGTGTGTGTGTGTACACGTGCATGCATGCTCGCTTGCCCATCACATGAGAACTGGATGGATAAAATGAGTGGATTCTTGACTGGTGGCTGTTTTCTTTTTTCTTTTGAGACGGAGTCTTGCTGTGTTGCCAGGCTGGAGTGAAGTGGCATGATCTTGGCTCACCGCAATCTCTGCCTCCTAGGTTCAAGTGATTCTCCTGCCTCAGCCTCCTCAGTAGCTGGGACTATGCCACTCCTGGCTAATTTTTTTTTGTATTTCAGTAGAGTTGGGGTTTCACCACGTTGGCCAGGATGGTCTCAAACTCCTGGCCTCCAAGCCCCACTTGGCCTCCCAAAGTGCTGGGTTTACAGGCCTGAGCCACTGCGCCTGGCCTTTGGTGGCTGTTTTTTAAGATGAGGTATGAGTGAAAAAAAGAGCCTTAAGATTGTATCAGCAGTTAGGGTTCTAAAATCTTTAGCCTGAAATGTGAATATTATCTGGTAAGCACTCATATCATTAGCAAATATTCTAATGAATTCCCAAATACATTTATGGGTAGATGTGCTGTTATTAACATAAAATATTAATAATTTGTATTTTATTTTATGAGATACCAAGGCTGAGGGCCATGTGATAAAATTTAGAAAAAAGATCAAGCGTGAAAAATGAGAGCACACAGACTCAGATGTTTTGAATACTCAGTTCCAGACAAAGCAGTGATTTACAACAAATACCTTTACCAAACATTCCCACAATTTAAGAATGCTATAAGACATTTCATGTAAAAAGGCAAAGGAACCACAAGCTGTTTTTGAGCACTTCCCCCATTCTTCTCCTACAGAAAGTACTCTGACCTTGTGGCTGATGGCTGAACCATTCATAAGTCAATTAATTTATATAATTTCATTTTTGAACTCTGAAAGAAAAGCCTAGTTATTTAAAAAATACTTGTTGGCTGGGTGCAGTGGCTCACACCTGTAATGCCAGCACTTTGGGAGGCCGAGGCGGGCAGATCAAGAGGTCAAGAGATCGAGACCATCCTGGCCAACATGGTGAAACCCTGTCTCTACTAAAAATACAAAAATTAGCTGGGTATGGTGGTGGGCACCTGTAATCCCAGCTACTTGGGAAGCTGAGGCAGGAGAATCACTTGAACCCAGGAGGCGGAGGTTGCAGTGAGCTGAGATTGCGCCACTGCACTGCCGCCTGGGTGACAGAATGAGACTCTGTCTCAAAAAAAAAAGAAAAAAAATATTTGTCACATATGATCTTTAAAAAACGACATGAATAAATTAGAATTCAAGTATTTCTGGATGGGCGAGGTGGCTCACGCCTATAATCCCAGCACTCTGGGAGGCCAAGGCAGGTAGACCACCTGAGGTCAAGACTTCTAGACCAGCTTGACTAACATGGAGAAACCTTGTCTCTACTACAAATACAAAAAATTAGCTGGGAGTAGTGGTCCCAGCTACTCAGGAAGCTGAGGCACGACAGTTGCTTGAACCCAGGAGGCAGAGGTTGCAGTGCACTGTGATCGCACCATTGCACTCCAGCCTGGGCAGCAAGAGTGAAACTCCATCTCAAAAAGAAAAAAATAAAAAATAAAAAAAGAATTCAAGTGTTCTTTGGTTAGTAACATTTGGAGTCAATAAGTCATTTTTGTTTTTCTCATCCAAAGTCAAACGTTTTATGATTATTTCATCTCTTACAATTATGTAATAATAATATCGTTTACACAGCATTACATCTGCCATTTCCTTTTTTTTTTTGAGATGGAGTTTTGCTCTTGTTGCCCAGGCTAGAGTGTAGTGGCACGATCTTGGCTCACTGCAACCTCTGCCTCCCAGGTTCAAGTGATTCTCTTGCCTCAGCCTCCTGAGTAGCTGGGATTACAGGTGTGCACCACCAGGCCCAGCTAATTTTTGTATTTTTAGTAGAGATAGGGGTTCAGAATTTTGGTCAGGCTGGTCTCAAACTCCTGACCTCGTGATCCACCTGTCTCAGCTTCCCAAAGTGCTGGGATTACAGGTGTGAGCCGCCGTGCCTGGCCCTACACCTGCCATTTCTTATATTTGCTCATGTTACTCTCATAGCTCAATGAGTTTAAACTTTTTTCCCCCTTTATCATAAGGTTCCAACTCATGCTGAAATGAAAATGAATTTAAAGTATTTAAGATATGTAGGCTGGGAGTGGTGGCTCATGCCTGTAATCCCAGGACTTTGGGAGGCCAAGGCAGGTGGACCATGTGAGGTCAGGAGTTTGAGACCAGCCTGGCCAACATGGTGAAACCTTGTCTCTACTAAAATTACAAAAATTAGCTGGGTGTAGTGGCATAAGACTGTAATCCCAGCTACTGGGGAGGCTGAGGCAGGAAAATTGCTTAAACCTGGGAGGCAGAGGATGCAGTGAGCCAAGATTGCACCACTGCACTCCAGCCTGGCCAACAGAGCAAGACTCTATCTCAAAAAAAAAAGTGTTTAAGATATGTGAGTCACAGTAGCCATGGGCTAACATCGCTTTAGACAGGTTTTAAATGAATTCTTCCTTGTAACTAATACTTCTTATTTAGTAAGTAGAATGGGCCAGGTGCGGTGGCTCATGCCTATAATCCCAGACCTTTGGGAAGCCTAAGAGTTTGAGACCAGCCTGGGCAACATGGTGAGACCCTGTCTCTACTAAAAATAGAAAAATTAGCCTGGTGTGGGGGTGCAAGTCTGTAGTCCCAGCTACTAGGGAAGCTGAGGCAGGAGAATTGCTTGAACCTGGGAGATGGAGACTGCAGTGAGCCAAGATCATGCTACTGCACTCCAGCCTGGGTGACTCCATTTCAAAAAAATAAAAAAAAATGTTGAATGATTCACAAAATTACATACCCAATAAAAGTGATAACATTTTTGTTCATTCAGGAGTATAACTGGATCAAAATATAACACAACCATTTAGTAAAATTTCTGTTTTAATATAATTCACTTACTGAAGCACAGGCCAAAATTCCAAAAAATCCAACCTTCTGTACTAGGTTTTGAACTGCTAGTTTGGCCCGGGAGGCAAAGTCCTGTAAAAAGGCAAATTTAGAAACATTAATGAAAAGTTGGAAAAGAAGGAAAGATGGTTCTTTCTATTAAAGATCTCACAATCTGATGACATTAATAAGATGAACGATGAAAAAAAATCACAATAGGTTGTTCACTGGAACACATGCAGGTAAAATACTGATAGAATATTACATCCTTAAACACTTACCACATTTTAAGAATAAACCAAAACACTGTAACTTTAAATTTAGTATTCTCGCTGGATATTCTAAGGATAAACAAAATATTGTAAACTAACCATGAACCAATTCGTCATTTTGGAAACACTGGCCTACAACATCTATTTTTTCCTCTCTTCTATAATTTGCCAGACTTCATATCTAATTAATAGCAGGGTAGAAAGCATAGGATTTTTCAAGATGGCCAATGTAGACATCTCTGCTGATCATTAGCCAGAAGATGGAAAAAACAGTTATGTGGCAATAACTAAGGATTCATTATCCCAGAAGCAAAAGAACATCTTACATTTGCACAGCCTGTGCTAGTTTTCTAAAGTGTTCTCACCATGATTTTATTTGAGCTTTCAACAATCCTGGGGTGTAGGTAGAGTAAATATTATAATACCCAGTCTATAGACCACAAAACTGCAGCCCAGAAAGGGCAAGTGCTCAAGATCATGTCAGTTAGGGACACCGATAGGACATGATTCAATATTCAGACTGTGAAATCAGTGCTTTTTATTTCACTATGTTACCTCCTCCCATGCTGAAACATGCATTCGGCTGGCTAGTTTATTTCCATAATTTTCTTTCAGCATGTTGATGCTACAAATATTTGACGCTAATTCTTTTCTGGTTTTGAAATGGCATATATTCAAATTCAAATTCCAATGAAAATAGTTCATAAGATAAAAAAATGAGCTAGTGTGTAAATGCTTCATTTTTAATTTTTGGTATGTGTGTAAATGCTTTATTAATAAGTCTTCACATCATAGAACCTCTTCCACTCTCTTCAGTCAAATTTCTTTTTCTCTTTCTTTTTTTTTTTGATACAGAGTTTCACTCTTGTTGCCCAGGCTGGAGTGCAATGGCATGATCTTGGCTCACTGCAACCTCTGACTTCTGGGTTCAAGCAATTCTCCTGCCTCAGCCTCCCAAGTAGCTGGGATTATAGGTGCCTGCTACCACACCTGGCTAATTTTGTATTTTTAGTGGAGACAAGGTTTCACCATGTTGGTCAGGCTAGTCTTGAACTCCTGACCTCAGGTGATCTGCCCGCCTCAGCCTCCCAAAGTTCTGGGATTACAGGTGTGAGCCACCATGCCTGGCCTTAATTCAACTTCCTAAGAGACAATACAGAGAATCTAGAAGCTGGAAAGATCCATCATAGAGTAGAAACAAAGTTTAAAGCCAGAAAAGCAAACTGGCTGAAAAATATACTTCTCTAATTGGCACAAAATGTGTGTATGTATCCCCATTTACAAAAACATTTTTACAAATAATATTGTGTAGAATAGCCCTACCAAGTTACCACACTAGTTCATACTGAAATTAAAGCAAACAAAAAACCTAACTCTACTTGTTGAAGATGATGAGAAAGTCAAAGAAACTAAACCAATAAACTATATTTAAAAAGATATTATTAGTCAATATAAACACTTCCAAATACATAGGCCCTCAAAGTTAATCATTAGCTAAATTCTACAACAAAATTTTACAATTTTTTTTTTTTTTTTTGAGATATAGTCTTGCTCTGTTGCGAGGCGCCAGGCTGGAGTGGAGTGGCGCGATCTTGGCTCACTGCAACCTCTGCCTCCCGGGTTCAAGCAATTCTCCTGCATCACCCTCCGAGTAGCTGGGACTACAGGCGCGCGCCACCACGCCCAGCTAATTTTTGTATTTTTTTAGTAGAGATGGGGTTTCACCATGTTGGCCAGGATGGTCTCGATCTCTTGACCTCTTGATCCACCCGCCTCAGCCTCCCAAAGTGCTGGGATTACAGGGGTGAGCCACCGAGCCTGGCCACAATTTTATAGTTTATTTATAACAACTGAACTACTGCAGCAAAGGTAAAGGGTATTTTCTATTTTTATTTAGATTTCTAGCTGAAGGTTAGAAATCTAAATAAATCTGTATTTTTTTCTTAGCATCTGTTGCATTAAGTGTGAATACTGAGTTTTATTTATTTAAGACCATTTAAGAACATATAATCAAATCAGTTTTCCTAAATAGCTTATTAAAACAAATTACATTTCTACTTTATTACATTTTATTATTTACTGCACCTCCTTTTCACTAAGCCTATCCTTCTGCGAAATGTATTTATTTTTAATAATTTACATAATTAATCCCCAAATTACTAAGTTTACAATCCATTTGAAGTACTAAATGAAAACTGGTAAAGAGAAATGTTTTAATTGTCTAGTATCAACAGGTACTATTAAATTATAATTTAATGTGAAATGTTAATTACTATAGCACAAAAATTAAATATATAGAATCAGGAAAATGCCTTCCTTTATAGCCCTTAAAATTTTTATAGCAAGTCCACTTTTAATGAGAGGGAAGACTGTACTCAATTACCAAGAAAAGGTAAACAACAAAAAAAAGCGTTAAGTTTTATTTTAAAGACAACACAATTTTTATACATTTTCCAAGTCAGATCTATGTGGGAATATTTTTTTTTTTATCACTGTTAATGTCATCTTTACTACATACAATTATAAAAAATTAGTTTTTCTACATTAAATGGTATAGACAAGATCAACAGGTTATTTAGGAGGTCTGGTGTACTATTTTCTTTTATATTAATTTCCTTTTAAGATTGCCAAAGAATGTTATCTTAATTTTAAGGCTTTAGAATTCTCTATTTATTTAAAACAAGTGACTAAGATTGTGCCATCATTTCAAACTGACAGCATTTTTCTTCTCTATAGATACATATATACACATACAAACTTAAACAGGAAAAGAGGTATAATTATACTAACTGATTTATGTTAAGACAAAATGATTAAACATTATGCAGATCACTAATAATACACAAAGATATTTAAGACTACAGAAGATCAAGAAAACATTAAAAAACACCCTGAAAAAGAGGTCAAAACACAGTGATCATTAGTAACAAAGAGGAATAACAAGTAAGGAGCCATTCTTCCCTTTTAGGGAAGAGTATCTTTGCTTAACAGCAATTAGGCAAGAACTAAAAACAGACTTCTTGTTCTTTCAGATGCCTGGGTGCTCCTCATTAGTTATCCTTAAGGGAGCTTCAATAATCTTTATTTGAGCAAAAAGAGTTAATCTAATCAACATGTGAAGCTGAAACTTTTACATTTTTTATTTTTTAAATTTGAAGCTGGCATGTATTATAAGGAAAACAAGTAAAGTGCCTTTTTAACAGACAGCTTTACTTTTTAAAAAGAATGAAAGTCACTTATTGAAAAAGAATTTCACAAATTTTATCATGTATTTAACATGCACAATGACCATGCTAGTTTCAGTTCCCATAATTTTTTTCCAGGTCTTTCGAAATATTCTCAGAATTTAAATTACATTACATAGCAAATAATCTGCGAACATTTACTGAAATTATATTAATATGAAGTCTACACAGTTGTTTTCATTACAAGAAGATAAACATTAGCATAATATGCAGTTTGATGGAATATTTCCTTGATTTTTTTTCTTGCCAGTGTAATGAAAACAAACCCAGGAAGGCACTGTATTGGTATTTTACAATAGTAAAATAAATGATGTTTAGATTTCATAAACACAAACATATTTTATTTTTTCTTATTTTTTGTATTTTTAGCAGAGACGAGTTTCACCACGTTGCCCAGGCTGGTGTCAAACTCCCGCCTTGGCCTCCCTGAGTGCTGGGATTACAAGCATGAGCCACCACGCCCAGCCCAAATTTATTTTACTTTTAAAGCCACAAGTATAAAACTTACTGATACGGTTTTAATGGCTTCATGTATAATGTTATGGAAAACATTATTTTTTTATTGTTCAAAATGTTCTATATGTTATGTGCAATTTTGCTTTCCTTGTTGCTCTGTAGTTTTAAAAGTTCTTTGTTTTTCTAAAAACAACTTCAGTATTTTTTCATTATTTGTATAATTTGGCAGGTCTTTCTTATCATGTTGATTTTAGAATAATATTATCCATGAACTAAAATATGTATATTCTCACTTGCCTTTAAAATGAGAATTTTATTCCATGTGTATTATTTGTTAATAAACTTGACTCTATTACACACACCTAACACCACCAAAAAGCTAAACAAAACCAAAACAAAATCGTTTTTATAAAATTAAAAAAAATTAAAACAAATTTTGCTGTTTTTAGTCCAAGTAAAATATATAAGCTAAGTAAAAATACACACCAATAATAAACAATATTTTTAAGAAAAACTAAAAAGATTACACACAAATTGTATGTTAGGTATTCAATGTTCTAGTTAAATGTTAAAGAAAATTAATATTTTACTAGTTTTGGAATACTGTGGGAACAATGTAGCATGTCCAATTTGATTACTTCCTCACTTGTCATTTTTCACTTTTTCAAAAGTCCATATACTAAAAACAAATTCCTTTTAATAGTTTCATTTCTCTGTATTCACATTTCACAACTTTTACCTATTTCACAATTTAAGTGCCTGAGATGACAGTTTCATTCTCTAAGTACCTAAATAAGAAACATCCATTTACAATTAGCAGTTACATGTCATTTTCTACTTTTCTTTTTCACAAAAATAAAACCAATTATTTGTAAATAAATTACCTTTCCTACTACCACCCATAGTGATTATGTACATAACCAATCATGCTTCTGAAACAGAAGATGGCAAGAAACATTTTCCCAAACACTACAAGACTAATAAAGAAGTCACAGCAATTCCTTATCACTGAATTGAAAGATTAAATACAGAAAGACAAAGCCTTAACTATGAATATTCCTGTACCACTGTTGCTTCACATTTCTCTTTCTTTCTTTCCTTCCATTTCACTCCCTTCCCCAACCCCTCCCCTCCCCTTCTTTCTTTCTTTGTTTCTTTTTTATTTCTTTGAGACGGAATCTCGCTCTGAGGCCCAGGCTGGAATGCAGTGGCATGTCTCAGCTCACTGCAACCTCTGCCTCCCAGGTTCAAACAATTCTCCTGCCTCAGCCTCCTGAGTAGCTGGGATTCAGGCATGTGCCACCACACCTGGCTAATTTTTGTAACACATTTCTTTTTCTTAAAAAGATATTTAGGCTGAGTGTGGTGGCTCACGCCTGTAATTCCAGCACTTTAGGAGGCCGAGGCAGGCAGATCACCTGAGGTCAGGAGTTCAAGACCAGCCTGACCAACGTGGAGAAACCCTGTCTTTACTAAAAATACATAATCAGCCAGGCATGATGGCGCATGCCTGTAGTCCCAGCTACTAGGGAGGCTGAGGCAGGGGAATCACTTGAACCAGGGAAGTGGAGGTTGCAGTGAGCCAAGATCGCACCACTATACTCCAGCCTGGGCAACAGAGTGAGACTCTGTCTCAAAAAAATAAAAATAAATAAAAAGCAACAGAAAATCCCTAAACATGTAAAACCAATGCAATGTTACTGAAGATAAATGTGTACTTGGTTAATATCTTATGGAAGTTTAAATTACCTGCCTTCATAACCCATTACAGTCATGTAGGGCTTAACAACTGGCATATGTTCTGAGAAATGAGTTGTTAGGCAATTTCACTGTTGTGTGAACATCATGCAGTATATTTATACAAACCTAGATGTTATAGCCTACTACACACTTAGAATATATAGTATAGCCTATTGCTCCTAGGCTACAAACCTATACATGTTACTGTACTAAATGCTGTAGGCGATTGTAACACAATGGTAAGTATATGTGTATCTAAACATGTTTTTATTTTATTTTTGAGATAGTGTTTTGCTTTTGTTGCCCAGGCTGGAGTGCAATGGCGTGTTCTCAGCTCACCACAACCTCCGCCTCCCAGGTTCCAGATTCTCTTGCCTCAGCCTCCTGAGTAGCTGGGATTACAGGCATGTACCACCATGCCCGGCTAATTTTGTATTTTAAGTAGAGACGGGGTTTCTCCATGTTGGTCAGGCTGGTCTTGAACTCCTCACTTCAGGTGATCTGCCCACCTTGGCCTCCCAAAGTGCTGGGATTATAGGCGTGAGCCACGACACCCAGCCTATTGTATTTTATTTTGAGACAGGGTCTCACTCTTGCCCAGGCTGGAATGCACTGGCATGATCTTGGCTCACTGCAACCACCACCTCCCAGGTTCAAGTCATTCTTATACCTCAGTCTCCAGAGTAGCTAGGACTACAGGCGTGTTCCACCACGTCCAGCTACTTTTTGTATTTTTAGTAGAGATGAGGTTTCTGGATTTTGGCCAGGCTGTTCTCAAACTCCTGACCTCAAGTGATCTGCCCACCGTGCCCTCCCAAAGTGCTGGGATGACAGGCATGAGCCAGTACAGCCGGCCTAAATATATATATATTTTTGAGACACAGTTTTGTTCCTGTTGCCCAGGCTAGATTTCAGTGGTGCAATCTTGACTTACTGCAACTTCTGCCTCCAGGGTACAAGCGATTCTCCTGCCTCAGCCTCCCAAGTAGCTGGGATTAGAGGCGACCACCACCATACCCAGCTAATTTTTGTATTTTTAGTAGAAACAGGGTTTCACCACATTGGCCAGGCTGGTCTTGAACTCCTGACCTCAGTCGATCCACCTGCCTCGGCCTCCCAAAGTACTGGGATTAGAGGCGTAAGCCACTGTGCCCAGCCTAAACATGTCTTTAAACATCAAAAAGGTACACATAAAACATGGTATATAAGATATTTTAGGCCAGACACAGTAGATGATACCTGTAATCCCAACAATTTGTAAAGCCAAGGTGGGAGGATCACTTGAGCCTAGGACTTCGAGAGCAACCTGGGCAGCATAAGGAGACCGCGTCTCTATAAATAATTTTAAAAAACTTAGCTGGGTGTCTGTGGCCCAGTTACTCTGGAGGGTGAGGAAGGAGGATTGCCAGAGCCCAGGAAGTTGAGGCTGCAGTGAGCAGTGATCACACCCCTGTACTTCAGCCTGGGCAACAGCGCACGACAACCACCCCCCACCCCACATACACACACACACAAGATAAAAGTATAGTATAGTAAATATATAAACCAATGACAGAGTTCATTTACTATCAAGTATTATGTACTGTATATAACTGTATGTGCCATATATATATGTGTATGTATGTGTGTGTGTGTGTATATATATATACACACATACATATATATATATATATATATAGAGAGAGAGAGAGAGAGAGAGAGAGAGAGAGAGATGTGAGTCGCTATTAAGAAAAAAAGAAAAAAAAGAGAGAGAGAGAGAGAGAGAGAGAAAGCACACCCAGCTAATTTTTGTACTTTTAGTAGTCACCATACTGGCCAGGCTAGCCTCAAACTCCTGACCTCATGATCCACCCACCTTGGCCTCCCAAGTTGCTGGGATTATAGGCGTGAGCCACCGCGCCCAGCCTGTATGTGCTATATTTCTGCATGATTGGCAGCATACTAGGTTTGTTTACACTACCATCACCACAAACATGTGAGTATTGTGTTATGCTACATTATCATGTCACTAGATGATGGGAAATTTTCAGCCCCATTATAACTTGTCAGACCTGCAGTTCATCACTGACTAAAAGGCTGTTATGCGGTACATGACTGTATATATTAAAACTACTGAGCTAATAGTGCTTTCTTTTGGATTTGGAGCTGAAGTGATTTCACAGCCAATATTAAAAGCCACAGAGCAACTGTTTCAATACTGATTCCAAATGTGTAATGGAAATTTATGTTAAAATATAGTATATTTGTGAAGCTCTTATGTCACTTAAAAATTACTTGTTGGTTTCTGTGTGCTAGTCAAATATGCATGCCAAGCAACAAAAACTCTATTAGGCAGAAATGAAATTATTTGTCATGATGACTTAATAATTTAAGCTTTTTCAGCATAGTGGACAATAATTCTGAAACAATAACTTGTTATTAAGACCCTAATAATCATGTCATTAAATATTTTATAAAATGAAATATACCATACAATTAACTATTATCTTAATAGAAACTGCAATGTAATTTATAATTTTCTGCAATGCAGTTATAACTTTAGATTTTTCTTGAACACAAACTAAAAAGTGTCCTAATCACTATTTTTTACCCATGTATCAGGGCTCTATGAGTTATTTTCATTTAAAAATACATAGCATTGGCTGGGCGCAGTCTTTCATGCCTGTAATCCCAGCACTTTGGGAGGCTGAGGCGGGTGGATCACAAGGTCAGGAGCTTGAGACCAAAAAAAAAAAAAAACAGCTGGGCATGGTGGTGCCCGCCTGTAGTCCCAGCTACTCTGGAGGTTGAGGCAGGGGAATCGCTTGAACCCAGGAGGCAGAGGTTGCACTGAGCTGACACTGCGCCACTACACTCCAGCCTGGAAACAGAGTAAGACTCTGTCTCAAAAACAAAACAAAACAAAACAAAACAAACAAAAAAAACAGCATTAATTGAATTCAAAGTGAACAAAATATTCTATCTTGCTGTTTACTTCCTCAACAATATCATTAAAGTAATTGCTTATATTTTAATATTGTATATTTGAGTAGGTCCTCTTTAAGTAAGTGAAGTATATTTTTAAGTCACACATTATTTGTTATTGAATTATAACATAATAAAGTCACGGGATAAAGACTGTGGTTAGGAAATAAATTCTAGAATTACCAAAAAAGTAGGGATATTGTTGAAACAAAGTGATTGTAAAAGTAAGAAAGTAGTTAATAAATTTTAAATTACTACCCATAAGATGTTGGATAACAAAATGCACACTCATTTAAAAACAAAAAAAGATCAGAACTGAGTTGTGTAACTACTCCTGAAAATGAAACGTTTTAACATCCAGCTGACGGTTTACACAGTTAGATAAAGCCAACTGTAAAATCAGAGATGATCACTGGTATTTCTATATATATCAGAAATTAGGGTAAAATTCTATATAATACTGCAAGCAGAATATATCATATGAACACATTTCATAAAAGCAGAGACATTTTATTCCAAAAATAACTTAGAAATTTAGAAGTTTTAAGACACTATATATAAAACATGCAATGTAAACATAAGATCTCATATCTATCAAAATCAATGCAGGCATACCTAAAAACTACCAGAAGCAAAGAAGGATTTGACTGTTCTTTGAAACAGTAAGAAACATTTATTTTGGCAACTAGCTAAATTTATTATATACTGAAAAACTAGATGTAACTAGAAATCTGAAAACAAAATTCAGTTTGGGTTCCTGTTTATACTCTTATGTTTATATTATCTAGGGCAGTCTCATTAAATTAAAATGTGGTGTAAAAATTTAGTTGGTAACAAATTACATCTTGCTTTTTAATGAACAGAATAAAATGGTGAGACCTCAAAAGCAATGGAAGTAAATACTGTTTCATGAAACATTTATTCTAGTTACACACAAATCGGCTCTGGGTTGCTAAGTACAGTGTATTTTGTATTGTTGGTTACAGTTTAAAAAAAGAAGTAAAAAAGTCATTGATCTAGAGGCAACTGTGCCTGTAGTAGGTCTCATGATACTTTCTCCAAATTACGCCTTTCAAAAATTACGTGAGAACTGATCAATACAAATTTTTTTCACTTATACACACACAGGAAATATGTAATACACTGTGAACACCACATATTTCAGAGTGTTGTGCCAAAATAGGAAGCTATCAACTATTTCTGGGTCAAGATCAGGATTAAATGGATTTCTTGATGTATAGATGCATTTCTGTTACCGAATTTATGTGGGCAGGGTGCAGGAGAGAATAGTACAAGTATTTTTTTAAACTAAGGCATAACATACACAGTAAAGCATACAAATCTAAATATACATCTTAATGGAAATTTACAACACACCCATGTAACCACCACCGAGATACAGATATAGAACATTACCAGAACTCCAAAAACGCTCCTGGTGGCACTCCTAGTAATTACTCCCCCCAAAATAACCACTAACATTGGCTTCTATTACCACAGACTTAGCTTTTCCTATTTTTGAACTTTATTTTTAAAATTTATTTTATCATATTTTATTTTATTTTTTTGAGACGGAGTTTTGCTCTTGTTGCCCAGGCTGGAGTTCAATAGCATGATCTCAGCTCACTGCAACCTTTTCCCCCCAGGGTCAAGTGATTCTCCTGCCTCAGCCTCCCAAGTAGCTGGGACTACAGACCCGTGCCACCATGCCCAGCTAATTTTTGTATTTTTTAAGTAGAGACAGGGTTTCACCATGTTGGTCAAGCCGGTCTCGAACTCCTGACCTCAGATGATCTGCCTTCCTCAACCTCTCAAAATGCTGGGCTTAGAGGCGTGAGCCACCGTACCTGGCCTGAACTTTACATAAATGAAATCATATACTACGTCCTTTTTTATGTCTGGATTCTTTAGCTTAACATTATATGATGTTCAGGTCATTTATCCTTGCTGTTGCATGTG
>CAUYLG010048125.1:0-71243 GCA_963573385.1 Cacajao melanocephalus | reverse complement strand
TCACAGAAGTTTCTTATTATCCACCTTCTGAAGCCTGATTCTGTCAGTTCATCACACTCATTCTCCATCAGGCCTTGTTCTCTTGCTGATGAGGAGCTGCGATCCCCTGTAGGAGGAGAGGCATTCTGATTTCGGTGTTCTCAGCCTTTTTGCACTGGTTTCTTCCCATTTTTGTGGATTTATCCACCTGTCGTCTTTGTAATTGCCGACTTTCAGATTGGGTCTGAGTGAATGTCCGGCTTGTTGGTGGCGAAGTTTTTTCTGTTTCTTAGTTTTCCTTTGGCAGAGGCCCCTTCCCCACAGAGCTTGGCCTTCCCGGGTTCAGCTGTGCTTACTGTGAAACTCTCAGTCCTCAGTGCTTCCAATTGCTGTTCTCCTTGGGGGGATGGGACCAGCCGAGCCTGACTCAAAGGGCACCCAGTCAGGTATACTCTGCACTGAGAAGCACTGCGCTGTGCCGGGGTGCTGGCAAAATAGCCGCGCTGGCCAAAAAAGTCACACTGGCGACCCGTGTGGCTCTCCGCCGGGAATCTCCCAGTCTGTGGGCAACAAAAATTCGTCTGAAAGTGCGGCATCCACTCGCTCTCTGCACTTTCACTGGGGGCTACAATACTGAGCTGTTGTTAATCGGCCATCTTGGATCTCTCTATTTAAATAATTTAATTTATATGCAGAAAATTAAAATTCCAGCTCTATTTAAATAATTGATTGAACTCTTTGATATTCATTCATTATAACTTGAATTTTCTCATTTAATTTCAATAAATCTTTTTAAAATATTTCATTAGAAAACTAAGAAAACATGAAAGGATTTTATATTTTAATGTTGACATATTTTTAATTTGTATTTTTAAATAGAATTCAAATGTATTCAATTTTTAATACTCCAAATAAAATTACATCTTATTTTGTCATTCCTTAAATCACTGACATTGAATGCAAGCTAAAATTATGATAAAAAAATATAAAATGCAGTTCAGAAAAGTAAAAATGTTCAAATTTTAAAGATAGAAATTTTGTTATAGTAAAGAATATTTATCAAGTAGAAGGATAAGATATACTTTATATAACAGTATGTTCACTTGATTTATACTCAAGTATTTAGACTTTTGTATGTGGAGGATAAGATACACTTCATGTAACAGTATGTTCACTTGGTTTATACTCAAGTATTTAGACTTTTGTATAAAGTGGAGGATAAGATATACTTTGTGTAAGAGTATGTTCACTTGGAGGATAGATATACTATGTATCAGAGTATGTTCACTTGATTTATACTCAAGTTTTTAGACCTTTTGTATATGAACATTTTTATTCTGGGGTCCAAATACGTTGCATGCAAGACTGTTCAGGTACCCTTAAAAAGTGAGAAGTATGTAGAAAAATATTTTTTAATGTGCAAAGCTGTATCTCAAAGACCCTAAGCCACTTTGCCCTGTGAATTTTGCCACTTTGTCACTGGAAAGCTTGGTACTATAAGTGAAACAGCTGTATCTATTGGTGTTGGTGTTATAAGACATCTTCCACCAAGCCACAGGCCCATGGAAGAGAGCTGGGCTCTAGATGGGAAAGGTGTCTTCTTGCTGATTGAAGAGTGAAGTGAGCACACAGATCAGGAGGCAGAAGTCCACGCTATAGCAACTCAGAGATTAACATGTGGTCATTTGAGGTCAAGGGCAAGTTGTATATACCAAACAGAGCATCAGTAGCTGCTCTCCAGGACTAAAGAGACCAAGAGTGCTGACATCTATGAGGGCACCAGTAGAAACCAGAGCACAGGGACTGTGGCCTCCCAGGCAGTGACTACTACTGCATACACAGGCCTGTCCCCTCTTCTGTCTTCTGGAGGATTCCCTGAGTGACATAGCCACCATGACAAATCAGATACTGCCCCTCACAAGAAGGGGCTGTTGATCCATGGGACATAAGAACTACAACTGTGCAAGTCACCTTACCCAAGTATTTTAGTCTGTTCTCCGTGCTGCTAATAAAGACATACTCAAAACTGAGTAATTGAATAAGAGGTTTGATGGACTCACAGTTCCACATGGCTGGGGAGGCCTCACAATCATGGTAGAAGGTGAAAGGCATGTCTTACATGGCAGCAGGCAAGAGAGAATGAGAATCAAGCAAAAGAGTTTTCCCCTTATGAAACCATCAGATCTCATGAGACTTATTCACTACCATGAGAACAGTATGGGGGAACTGCCCCCATGATTCAATTATCTCCCACCGGTTTCCTCCCACAACATGTTGGAATTATGGGAGCTACAATTCAAGATGAGATTTGGGTGGGGACACAGCCAAACCATATCACCAGGTAACTTCCACATGTGGGTGGAATGCAGGGAATATTCAGGTCCTATAGAGGTAAATGAAAATATTTTGTGTAAATATAATTAATAAATTGCTATATCCCATAGCTGCTCCTTAAGTAATACAAGAAATAAACTATTATGTAAGACTAATTCATTTTTAAAAATCTATTTGAATATAATAAAATACTATTTTGAGATAGGGAGCTAAAAATCTCAGGTTTTCAATTTTTTCTCCCACATGTAAACTATATAATATAACATACGAGCTAATTTAAGAAGCCAAAAGGTTTCAAGAGATAACTTGGTAAACTTCAGGTGGTTAGTTTCTTCAAGACATAATAGTTATGTTTTACTCTTCTAGACTATAAATATTATAGGCACCACTTAACCAAAAGGAATAAACATACTCGAGATCGATGTGGTCTGTTCTAAATCAAACATACCAAAGAAGAATATGTATTGGGAAAGGATGGTTTCCCAAAGAATCAAGAAGCCTGTTATAATCAGCTTTTTCTGGGGTGATGATTCCATTCTTTTGCAATAGTCAACATTCCCTGAAAATGAATGGAAGTTCATCTAAGTGGGATCTTTACCTCCAAGGAGCAATGCCACCCACTTGGGAACTTATCTGTCTAGTCATTGGTGAAAATCTGAGAAATTTGCAGAATACACTCCATAAGTCTCCTGTCAAGAGGAATCTCTGACTCCCTTCAGCCATACTCAGGTCTTGCCATTTACTTTGAAGTTTCACACAGGAAGCAGTCTTCTTGCATGGGTCCACCCTAGACAAGGGTCGGGGGGCGGGGTTCAAATGGCTAATATTTCTCTTCTACTACTTAAGGAGATTTTCTTCAGATCATTTAAAGTGTCATAGTATTTATTACATGTGTTAGCTATCCTGGAATTTAAACCATGCATCTTGATGTAGTTGATTCAATAGCCCACCCCAAAACACCCGTTTCCCATTTAGAACACACGCTGGGGAATTTTCACACTCCTCTCCCCATTTTGTTGGCTCTCTTATGTTAGCGGTGTTTCTCATTAGAGGGTAAGCTATTTTAAAGGCAGGAATCTTTACTGAAAGCTGTGAAAAGCCAGCATTTAATAAGCACTTACTGTATGGCTATGAGCTTCATGTGAATTATCTCATTTCATCCTTTCACAACCCTGTGAGGCAGGAACTATTCTTTTTTTCTTTTTTTGAGACAGAGTTTCACTCTCATTGCTCAGGCTGAAGTGCTTTGGCACAATCTCAGCTCACGACAACCTCTGCTTCCTGGGTTTAAGTGACTCTCCTGCCTCTGCCTCCTGAGTAGCTAAGATTACAGGCATGCACCACCATGCTCAGCTAATTTTTGTATTTTTAGTAGAGACAGGGTTTCACCATGTTGGCCAGGCTGGTCTCAAACTCCTGACCTCAGGTGATCCACCCGCCTCAGCCTCCCAAAGTGCTGTGATTGCAGGCATGAACCACCACGCGCAGCCTGAGGAATGAACTATTCTTATCCTTATTTTACAGATGGGGGCACTGAGGTTTAGAAAGATTAAATAAAGCCACCAAAAAGATCTGATCCCAGAATCTGTACTTTGAAGTAGTTAATTGCATTATTTCTAAGAGGCCTATTTTTCACATTTAAACAGCTCTGAAATTGTTAGCATTTCTAAGACAAAAAAAATGTATTACAATTGAAACTGGCAGTGGTGATCTTTTTTAATGGTATGTAAACTAACACTGGATTTCACAACTTATGGCATATTCATTTCTGGGACCTTATATAGCCTCCTGTCCTGGTCATATTCCATTTTCCCCCATAGCATCTGACTCCATCTTGACACGTAGTAGACATTAAATAAGTCTTACATTAAAATATGTACATCTATAAATTTAAATACTATCAAGTAACACGTGGTAGAAGGTGGTAGCTGTCTAAAATATCCATCTCCCCTACTTCCTTAGTCACTGAGCACTGATGTCCAGCTGGGTCCATGGCCTTTGGGAATAAAGCCTATATTCCCAGCCTTCCTTGCAGCTCAGCACACTCAGGAAATTAAGTTATGACCAACCAAGCTAAGCAGAAGTGAGGTATGAGACTTCTGAGGAGTATTCTAAGGGAGGGAGCATATCATTCTTCATTCTTCCTTCTTCCCACTGCCTAGAACATCACAGTGATGGCTAAGGCAGGAACAGCTCTTTTGGATCATGGAAATTTACATGACAGAAAATATCATGTGTGTTTAAACATATTTAAGTTCTCTGTCACGTGCAGACCAGTGTAATCTTATCAGATACAGGACTTAGAACATGATATTGGAGAGATTCATGACAACATTTTAAAATATCGCAATGGCTTAGCAGATGCAATCAAATAGTGGGCATTGAGACTTCAAGCACTGAGGACTGGAAAGCTGACAGCATTTATTTCACAGTGGTAAAACCCATGGTCAAAATGAAACCCTCTGACCTTAAGAGGCAGATGACCTGCTGGCTGAGGCTGCAGAGTAAGGAAAATGTAGTGTTTGCTACCTCCTTCTTGCCACCTTTTGCAAAATTACTCAAGGTCAGAGCTAATAAGACTGCAAGCAGAGATGAAGGAAATACCACTTAGCTAAAGGAAGCACTCTCTGATTGTGGCCTCCCCTACAACTTGACAGAAAGACTCATAATCTGAATCCTGGAACGGTTGAAAATGTCAACATATGTACCCCAAAGTGAAGAGGGATTTTGTGGCAGCAGCAAAGCAGTAGCCTTAGCAGGAGATACGAATGATGTGTCCTGTCCTACAAATTTTATGAGCCTGCAAGTCAAAAATAAAAATAAAAGCCTTGTTTGCTAAATAAATCCACTGTTAAAACGATCATTAAGTTGGTAGAAGGGGAATAGGACCAGCAAAGCCAAGAGATTAGTAAATTAAAGACCAGAGACTTTAGGGTTAAATATAATCTCTCATAAACAAGGCAAGGGTGAGACAAAAGATGGGCCCAGGGGGCCCGGTGTGGTGGCTCACACCTGTAATCCCAGCACTTTGAGAAGCTGAGGTGGGTGGATGGCTTGAGTCCAGGAGTTCAAGAACAACCTGAGTGACAAAGCGAGACCCTGTCTCAAAAGAAACAAAACAAAAAAAGAGACGTGCCTACCACAAAAAACTAAAGAAGCGCTCATTCTCAGGCTTGGGCAAGGGCAGAGCAGCACCTGACAGTGCATGCCTCCTTCAACTCTGCACTTTGGGCACCTTCTTTGCCTTCACCTAGTCAAGGCCTCTGTCATCTCTGAAGAAGATATTTCACTGTATGTTTTTTACCTATGGAACTGACCAGAAGCAAAGTGATTGTAAGCCTTTTTGTACTGCTAAAGCAACCTCAGCCTAGCCTGCAGAAGACAGTGGCAGATCAATCCTCAAAGCTGTGCTCAGGTCCTAGAATGACACCCGTGGGACCTAGGCCAGCCATGAGGCTTATGCAGCCTTCAGTGGGGCATTCTCTCTGATGCTCACCTCAGAATCAACATGGGGACAAATGAACAAGGAAGAAAAAATGAGAGAGCAAAGCCACAAGAAACTGGGCAAAAGAGCATATCCTCTCATGTACTCGATTTCGGGCTTCCCAAGGGGAAAACCAAGAAGTTTCCTCTCATGCCAAGGCAGAGAATCCCAACCAGCAGGAGGCAACAATTGCTGTGGAATGATTACTGCCATTTGTCCTCCACTCTCTTTTTCTAAATGGAGCTTTTGATCATAATTGTGCTCCTCTTACTCTGCCATGGTACACTGGGTGAGTATGGGGGAACGGGCTTATGCAGCCCAGTTTCTGTGCTGCTATGGCACACAGAGCTGCATCTAGAACGGATGGCAAGGTTTTCTAGTTACGGACCTCAGTGCAATTATTGGATGGTGTTATGGGTTGAATTGTGTCTGCCCCCAAATTCCTATGTTAATATCCTCATCTTGGGACCTCAGAACGTCACCTTATTTGGAAATAGGGCCATTGCAGATGGAATTAGTAAAGATTGGGTTATGCTGGAACAGGGTGGACCCCTAATCCAGTCAGACTGACATCCTTACAAAAACGGGAAATCTGGACAAGACAGTGTGCAAAGAGAACGCTACGTGAAGGTGAAGGCAGAGATCGGGGGATGTTTCTACAAGCCGAAGAAGGCTCAAGACTGCCACAAACCACCGGAAGCCAGGGGGCAGCATGGAACAGATTCTTCCTCACAGCCCACAGAAGGTGCCACCCCTGCCAACATCTTGATCACGGACTTTCTAGCCTCCGGACTGTGAGGCAAATTTCTGTTGTTTAAGCTACTCGTTTTGTGGTACTTCATTATGGCCGCCCACGCGAGTTAATACAGATGGGATTTGGGCATTATCTGCTCTGAGAAGAAGGTAAGGGTGTAAAGAAGAACTCATGGAGTAACAAAAGAGCCGACTGTGGCTCCTAGTGCCCCGTAGTGTTCATCGCCCCTTCTTTCTTAGCAGTGCAATCATTGATTTTTGAGCTAGCTGCCTAGATTCCTTCGCAAGTAGGTGTGGCCATGTGACCACATTCTGGCTGATAAGATGGAAGTAGACGTCTTATATACAACTAATGTGAGGTGTTTCTAAAGAGAATGGCAAGATATATTCTTCATTTTCAATTTTTTTTTAACTGCTGGCTGGAAGATATGTGAAGCAGGAGGAGCATAAGCAGCCGCCATCTTGGACCATGAGGTGAAAATCATATGCCAAGTATTTTAGAACAACATAATAGGAAGCACTCAGGGTTCCTAACAACTACAAGAAGCCCACTGCTGTTCTGAAGTGCTTTTAACTTCTTCAACATGGAGAAAAAAAGCCATTGTATCCTGTTTAAGTCATAATTACTTAGGATTTTCTGTCACTCAGAGCTAAATTGTGGCAGAGACGGTAATTACCAGCTAGCATCCATTTGCCTCTTCTCCCTCTTAGTAATAGAAGCTCCAAAAGTTTAGCCCAGCTAGAAACCGACTCCTTCAGCTTTTGTGTCCATATTAATATATCTGGGCAATGATGGAATGTAAGCAGAAGTGATACACCAACCTCTAAGGCATGCCTTTAGTCTTTAAACCATTGCTAAGATACTCCCCACTCCTTCCCACATCCCATGAGTAGTGAGTCAGTTTTGAACATGTGGATAGGCATGTGGAGATGGTAGCAAAAGAGAGATGGAGCCTGGGTCTTTAGATAACCCTGGCAATATATCTGCCTACCCATAGGTGGTTACATGACAGAGAAATGAGCTTTAAGTCACTAAATTTTCAGACCTCTTTGTTAAAGCAGCTTAGCCACTGCCCTAATACAGGATTTCAATCACAGGAAATATAGCTTTAAACTGAATTTTCATATTCACTATAAACTTTGCCTCAAAATCATAGTGGGATGGAGGACTTTTAGAGAAATGACCTGAAGAGCAGGGTTGTCTGGAACATCCTGTGGAATTTCTAATTAATTTCAAGTAACCTGGGAGAATGTAACTTTTAGAGGTCCTCCTGAGTCCTGGGGCAAATCTTTAACTTGTAACCTCTAGATCAAGTCTGAAGCTGGATTATGAGCTACAATGGGGCTCGCCTCTGTCCCTGCCCTTTCAGGGTAATACCAGGTGTCCATTTCCATTGGCCAAGCTGCCAGGATGGCCCAAGTAACTTATTACACTAGCTTGTTAAGTGGCACAAGCATGACCAGTGCATAGTCATATTTATAATATGGATGCCAGAAAGTTTAATATATACCATGCATCATTGGCAAAAGGGACAAAATAACCAGGTGACATATCTGATGGATCAAACAGACTTGTCACCTGTGAATAACTGGTTTGCATCTCTCTTTTTGAAGCAATGGAGACTATATTAATTATATGCCTTTCCATCACCAGTTACTCAGCACCCCCTGGTAACTCCCAGGTGGGCAAAGATTGTACATCAATCAGCATTTACAGCTCCCTGGCACCATCTTTACAAATGGGCTTGCAAAGATGAATTCAGCTATTCCAGAATGTTTCCTAGCCCCACAAAAAAACTCCCCAGATGCCCTATCCGTTGGTTTATATGCCACTGATGACAGCTTTGATATAATCCATGTAACTTTGTTCTTGTAAAGAAAGCTAAACTGAAAATTTGAGTATAACTACAATGAGAATGACCTGGAGTGCCTCTCATTTACATGTCATAAAAATGTCTGAGGGACAAATAAGAGTCATTCTAACTAATCTTTAAAATTATATTGCAATATCTATTTGGAATAAGGTAGTAATTGCATTCAATTGAGTTGAAGTCAAGATATAAATATCTTGCAGTGCCACAGTGTAAATCTGACATGTTCGTGGGTAGTTCACTTTACAGCCCTGGGTGACAAAGCTTTAAAAGCATACAATGCACACAATACCACAGCACCTCCAAATTATCTTATTAAATTCACATTTATAGAGATTATTGCCAGATGAAATCTCTGCCAAAACTTAAAAACAAGCACAAAAGTTGACCAAAGGAAAACCTATAAAAAGGAAAGCGGTCCCTTAGGGGAAAATGAAAAGGATTCAATCTCATTTATGGAAACTCAAATCACCTGTTGTGGCCTTGCACCAGGGATATCTCTAATGTATGTGGCAGATTTTAAAAAGCTGCAGACTTTGCACCTGATATCATATTCCTGCCCCATTATTTGAAGCTCTCCCTTGTTTGTTTCCTGGCTTTGTTTTTGAGACTTTCAGTCTCTGTCTCTGTTCTTACAGGTTCCTTTAATTGATAACCTCTTACAGCTCACAATTTCCATCAACAACATCCCATCCTTTCCTGTCCCCCACAAAGTACACTGCATCTTTGGATCTTGACATATGCTGTTGTTTCTGCCACATCTTCCCTGCACCTACCAGACAGCTTCTCATTCCACCTTTGTTGAGACAGCCACTAATTTTTAAGAGACAAGAAGTGGAGATGCTGAGACATTGCCATATATTCTAAGTAGGTGAAATAAATTTCAGTCCACCAAAGGACTCTAAAACTGCCTAGTGTCTGAATGCAAATACAGGCTGAACCTCCCTATTCTGAAAATCAAAAATTCAAAATGCTCCAAAATTCAAAACTTTTTAAGTGTTTACATGATATCCCAGCCAAAATGCAGGCACACAACACATAGTTTATTCAGTATCCCCCATGGAAAAAAGATCCTCCCAGTCTCTTTCTGCCCCAATATATTTTCAGTGTGTACCCAGATTCCCCCACTCAGGCATGCCCACAAAGGGTAATAAAGTGGTATTTGTGCAGGCTAGACACACCAATGGTAGGCTCCCCACAATGTCCCATATTGTGCGAAGACCTACATGTATTACTCATTGTGTTTTATTGTTTATTCTCTCTCTGTGGTGTAAAGATACTATTGAAAATGTCAAAAAGGCCTGCAAGTATCCCTATAGCTAACAGTAAAAAGAAAAAGAGGAAGCATTTATGCTTATCTATAGCATAGAAAGTGAAGCTTTTGGAAAAACTGGACAATTGTATTACATGTGAAACATCTTACATAAGAGCACAGTGTTGGAATGACCACCATATATGACCTGAAAGAACAGAAGGAAAAACCACTGAAGTTCTACGCTGAAATTGATGTACAGAAGTTAATGAAAATAGAAAAACACTGCATAAGACTCAAAATGAAGATCTTGATTGTGTATAGAAAGAGTGGATCCATCAGTGTTACAATGAATACATGCCACTTAAGGGTATGCTGATCATTAAACAAGCAAAGATCTATGACAGTGAACTAGAAATTGAAGGAAATTGTAACTATTCAATAGTCTTGTCACAGAAATTTATGAAAAGACTTAAAATAAATTTTTAAAGACTTGTGATGATAAAGCATCCGCTGATCATGAAGCAGTGAAGAAATTCATTGATGAGTTTGCCAAGGTCATTCCTGATGAAAATCTGACACAAGAACAAGTTTACAATGCCAACAAAACATCAGTGTTTTGGTGTTCTTGCCGCAGAAATATATTCACTAAAGCTAATGACATAACCCCAACAGGAATTAAGGATTTCAAGGACAGAATAACTGTGCTGGGTCATGCTAATGCAGCAGGCATGCATAAGTGTAAACTTGCTTTGACTGGCAAAAGCTTGAGTCCTTGCTGTTTCAAGGAGTGAATTTCTTGTCAGTGCACTGCCAACAAAAAAGCTTGGATCACCAGGGACTCACTCTTTTTTTATTGATTTCACAGACATTTTATACCAGTGGCTCATGCTCACTGCAGGAGAGCTGGACTGGATGAGAGCTGCAACCTTTTGTTATTCCTTGACGACTGTTCTGCTCATCCTCCCCCTAAACTTTTCATCAAAAATAATGTTTATGCCATGTACTTTCCCCCAGTGTGACTTCACTAATTCAGCCATGCGATCAGGGTATCCTTAGATGAGTGAAGAGTACAGCATGCTAGCAGCAGTGCATAGAGGCATGAGTGTGGAAGGTTTTCAAATGGAGTTGTCATGCAGGATCCTGCATATGCTGTTGCCAGTGCCTGAAACACAATGACTAAAGACATGGTTGTGCATGCCTAGCAAAGCCTCTGTCCTGCAATTCTGTTTAGTGAACAAGGTGGTGACTTTGAAGGATACTGAATGTCAAGTGAGAAAAAAATGATGTCTGACCTCCTTACATATGCAAAAAATATGCCTTCAGTCTGTCAGTAAGATGGAAGTAGATAACAAATAAGGTTTTTAACATCAATAATGACACTCTGCTTGTTCTATCTTGACTTGAAATAGCCGAAATGGTTCTTAATCAAGGTGATTGTGAAAATAGTGATAAGGAAGATGACATGGTTAGCACTGCAGAAAAAATGCTTATAGGAAACATGGTGAAAATGTGTGATGGGCTTATTGAAGGACTAGAGTAGCATGAATCCAGAACAAGAAATAGAACAAGAAATCATGTCAATTTTTAAAATCAGAGATTTAGAAGACAAAAACCGTTATTAATGAGGTAGGCAATTCTGAAAGGAACATTTTTAAAAGCCATCCAACACAATGCCTCCTTATCCCTATGGGATCCACTTCTTGTTCCCTCAACTGCTTTTGATATTTCTCCTCACCTAAAAAAAAATACAGTGGACAATAACCTTGTAATCAAAACACAGCATCACAGGTGGAGACTGAAAGCCTGCCGTTGTTTGTTGTTGCTGTTGTTTATTCTGCTGACGCCACTGTGCTGCTCAGTTACCCTAAACACATTAATACACCTGTAGTAAGGGTAGGTTATACTTTTTACTAGTAAATACTTATATGTGCATAAGAAAATTATTGCTTATTGGTAGCATATAAACTTAAAGTCAGAAATGATAGTGATGCCAGACAACAACAGACCGTCCACATGGGTGGCTGAGACAGTGACACCTTTGCTTTCTGATGGTTCAGTGGAGTCAAATTTTGTGTCCTGCAAATTATTTAAAATATGGTATAAAATGTACCTTTAGCCTATGTGTATAAGATATATATGAAACATAAATAAATTTCATGTTTATACTTGGGTCCTATCCTCAAGATATCTCATTATGTATATGCAAATATTCCAAATCTAGAATCCAAAACGCTTCAGGTCTCAAGCATTTTGGATAATGAATACTCAATCTGTACAAACCACTCACTTGTCACCTCTAAGACTTAAAAGCCAAAGGAACATGAGCTACCACAACCCACTGATGCCTACACACAACCCACAGGGCACAGCCTGAGTGAACTGGGGACCTAAGGCTGCCCTCAAGTGGCAGCTGCACTACAAATCCCCATGGCTGCCCACTGTTTCAGGCGGTTTCCTCCAGTGGCACCAAGAACCCATGCTGAAGTTTCCACACAGGATCCGGTAGGGTTCTGTATTAGTCATGGCGCTCCAGAAAGACAAAACCAATTGGATGTATGACATAGCTAGAGATTTATTTTAAGGAATTGGCTGATGTGATTGTGAGGGCTGGCAAGTCCAAATTTTATAGAGCAAGCTGGCAGGCTAGAAATTTTAGCAGGAGTCACTATTGCGGTCTTGAGTCTGAAGACAGTCAAGAGGCAGAATTCCCTTCTCTTAGACAGACCTTAGTCTTTCCTCTGAAGGCCTTCAGTGGGTTGGATGAGACCCATCCACATCATGGAAGGTAATCTACTTTACTCAAAGTCTGCTGATTTAAATTATAATCACATCCACAAAATACCTTTATAGAACGAATTAATGGCATTCGCAGAAACCTGGATGGGATTGGAGGCTATTATTCTAAGTGAAATAACTCAGGGATGGAAAATCAAACATCATATATTTTCACTCATAAGTAGGAAATAAGCTGTGAGGATGCAAAGGCATAAGAATGACACAGTGGATTTTGGGGACACAGGAGGAAAAGGTGGGAAGGGGGTGAGGAATAAAAGACTACAAATAGGGGTCAGTGTATACTACTTGGTCAATCGGTGCACCAAAATCTCACAAATCACCACTGAAGAACTTACTCATATAACGAAATGCCACCTGTCCCCAAAAACTATGTAAATAAAAACTTTTATAAATAAATAAAAACGATCTTTATAGAAACATCTAGATTCATGTTTAATTAAACAATTAGGCACCATAACCTAGCCAAGTTGACTCATAAAATTCCCCATTGTAGGTCCTAAGAAGCATAAACTCCCCCCTACAATGCTCCAAATACTATCCCCTGTTCTCCAGGTAACTTGGCCTGGGAGCTGATTCATCCTCCATGAGTACAAAATCACCTCCCATGGCTACAACCCAAACATCAGTGGAAAATCCCAAAGCTCCAGATCTTAGTCACCCCAGATCCCAGGGGCAGGTCTGTCCTCTCTAGAGCATAACACTCCATCTACGCATGAAAAGCAGGGTCCCCATCCACACCCTTGCATAGATCATAACAGAAGCCCCTCCCCTCACCACTGCCTCTAGAGAGCATTGAACTAAACTAACTATATAGTCACAGAAGTCACCTCATCACACACTTTTAGGCTGTGTGCCTTGAGCATTCAAACAAGACACACTTACACATTCATAGATCACCCAGAGATCTCTAGATTGGTATCATTTTACTAAAAAGTTTGGCAATTTTAGTACTTCAACATTTATACTTACTGGGAAATGTGTTTATTTAATCTCTAAGCTTACTCTTAGCTTCAGAAATAAAGCCTTTCCTTACTGTTTTTGATAACAGAAATTATAGCTGTAAGAAAATACAGATATCAGAAGATATACCCCAGGCTCAGAAGCAATGTGAAATGGCTTGCTGAAGCCACAAGTCAGGAGGCAGAAAATACCAAAAATACATCAAGAGGAAAAGCACAGAAAGCACTCACTTCCCTAAAGTTTGCATCACTTATACACGGATACTTCCTGAATGGCTCTCGAGGCTAAGGGAGATGAATGTCATTCAGCTGGGTTAAAAACAAAATGCAAACAACAGCATCACCACAAGGGATTAAATTTTCCAAATACTTATTCATTTTCTAGCAAGACAATTGCAAGCAACTATAACATCATAAAATGAGTTATTGCCGATCCCAGTAGCACTGTAGAAATTAAATTACTTCCTCTATTCTTAGTACAATAGATTATTTAAATTGTGATAGAGAGCTGCAGACAGTGCCCAAGGAGCTTTGCATTAAATAGGGAAGTGGCCACCGTTTCTGCTTCATGCCAGTCTGTTCCCTCTCCTAGGAGGCAAGCTGAGCAGCAAGAACAAGCTGAATTGATACGCCTTGTTATCATAACTGGTAATTAGCATTTACTGAGCATCAAGGGTACACTAAGTGCCAAGCAGAACCTAATGCTGCTCAGTGGGTTACCAGTCTAATTTCAACCCCAGCTCCTCAACAAAGACCAACCACCAAAAATCCATAGCAAGAGGGTTCAGACTTGCCTCATCAGACCGAGAATTGCCTGATTACACAACAGGAAAAAGAAGTGGCGAGAAAAGAACTTGAAAGAGGAAAGCAGATCTTTTGAAATGTGTCATTTCTTTCCTTTGCCCGTTGACCTCTTTTGTAGGACTTTTGCAAAGGAGGGGATCATTATTGGCAGAAATGGTTCACAGCATGGTAGAGAAAAGACCCAAAAATTATTAAAGATTACTTGCGGAATAGAAGAGGTTTTGATTTCTGATGAAAGTAAAAGTTCTGGCCAGGCACAGTGGTTCATGCCTGTAATCCCATCACTTTGGGAGGCCAAGGGAGGTGGATCGCTTGAAGCCAAGAGTTTGAGACCAGTCTGGCCAACATGGCCCCTCTTTTATATATATATACACACATATATATATACATATATATATATGTATATATATGTGTGTGTGTATACATATATATATGTATATATATATGTGTGTGTATATATATATATGTGTGTATATATATATATATGTGTATATATATACAATAATTAGCCAGGCATGGTGGCATGGACCTGTAATCGCAGCTACTTGGGAGACTGAGGCAGGAGAAACATTTGAACCTGGGACGTGGAGGTTGCAGTGAGTTGGGATTGCATCACTACACTCCAGCCTGGGTGACAGAGTGAGACTCTGTCTCTAATAAAATAAAATAAAATAAAATAAAAGTACTTTATTATTCAAGTTGTAGAGTGCAGTGTCCCTGATAAAACCAAAAACAACATTAGCCCCATATTTCCTTTGCATTTGAAATTTAATTGTTGCCACATACTAAATTTGAAATGTGGAGAAAATTTCCTTGTAATAAACAGAAAACCGGATTACTGCTTTGTAGTTGGTCATTTTGGTCTGAGTCAAATTCCTGTTATACTAGTCAGGTGACCTTAAACAACTAACTTAATTTGTGTGTCTCAGTCTCCTCATCTGTACAATAGGGATAGCAATGAAATCAATCTCAAAAGGTTGTTGGGAGGATTAAGTGAAATAACCCATATAAAACTGCAACATAGCTTAGCACATAATAAGTGTTCAATAAATGTTAATCATAATTATAATGTGAGCTCTTTGCAAACTGTCACATACAACATAAATGCAGGTTATTACATTGCCCTTGTACAACATGAATTGTTAAAAAATCAGTTTATAACTATTTCCAAATAACATTTTTTATGTAAGTAAACTCTCATGACAAAACAAGGCATGTCATCATGAGTTTCATCTTGACTAGAGGGAGCTGAAGAGAAGATGCCCTCCAGAGCTGGGAGGAAGATGAGGGAAGAGGTATGGGTCTCAAAGACATAGAATCAACCCAGGGGCCCATCAGTGAAGGATTGGATAATGTTTTTGTTTTAATAAGGAACTCTACACTTTACAACCTGAATGATGATGAACTTTTATTTACCTTTTATCCCCTTTTCCTCCTCTACTCACACATTCAAATGGAGCTCTGGTTAAGACTACGTGGATTCAAATGAAGGTTTCCTCACCTCTCTGAACCTAATTTCCTCATCTGTAAAATGCAGACAATAGAAATGTGGTATATAGACACCGTGGAATACTATGCAGCCATAAAAAAGAAGGAAATGTGTCCTGTGCAGCTACATGGAGGCAGCTGGCGGCAATAGTCCTAAGTGAGTTAACACAGACACAGAAAATCAAATATCACATGTTCTCACATATAAGTGGGAGCTAAACATTGAGCACACATGAACATAAACATGGGAGCAATAAACACTGCAGACTGTTAGAGGGGAGAGGGAGGGAGGGGAATCTAGGTTGAAAAACTACATATCAGATACTATGCTCACTAGCCAGTGACAAGATCCACACCCCAAACCTCAGAATCAAGCTATATTCCCATGTAACACATCTGCACATTTAAGCCCTGTATCTAAAATGAAAGTTGAAATTTAAAAAGTAATTTTTAAACAGGTATGACTTTCAAACTGTCTCCATTTTAACTAAACTGAAGAACCTTATTCCCTGGAATGTCATTTCTGTTTCTGGTACAATCACAATTGTCATCTTGCAATGCATATTAACCCTTCAAATGTTTTATGAGAGTCAATTGATAGGATTACTCTTGACTGCATTAGATATTTGGAAATTTCCCATGAAAATTAAAAAATAACATACTCCCCAACCTTTACCTTTCTATCCCCTTTCTGTCTACCCACACACTCAAATAGAACTCTGGTTAACACTGGCCAGGTGCAGTGGCTCACGCCTGTAATCCCAGCACTTTGGGAGGCTGAGGTGGGTGGATCACGAGGTCAGGAGTTCAAGACTAGCCTGGTCAAAGTGGTGAAACCTCATCTCTACTAAAAATACAAAAAAAAAAAAAAATAGCCAGGTGCAGTGGCAAGTGCCTGTAATCCCAGCTACTCAGGAGGCTGAAACAGGAGAATCACTTGAACCCAGGTGGCAGAGGTTGCTGTGAGCCAAGATCACACCACTGAACTCCAGCCTGGGTGACAAAGTGAGACTCTTGTCTCAAAAAAAAAAAAAGACTACATGGATTCAAATGCTGTGTGAATTTGAGAAGGTTACATCACCTCTCTGTGCCTAATGGCATTTGTAAAATGCAGATAATGGAAATGCTTACATTGAAGTTTTGTTGTGTAGATTAAATGTGATATATGGAAAATGAATAGGAGATCAGAATTGGTATCATCACCATCTTCATCATCATCATCATCATTATCATTGTTATTACACATATTCCTCACTCCTCTAAGATTGGCAGTTCATCATCTGTAAAACTTCCAAATCATCTTCCATGGAAACCAGTAACACTAAGCAACAGAATAAGAGCACAGATGTGGGTGGATCACAAATGCCCTACACAAGAGGCCTGAATTAGAAGAGTTCACCACGTAAAAAGAGAGGCCTTACATTGGCATTGAGTGGGGAATAAAATATAATATCCCTTAGGTATATACCCAGTAATGGCATTGCTGGGTCAAGTGGAATTTCTATTTCTAGATCCTTGAGGAATTGCTGCACTGTCTTCCACAATGGTTGAACTAATTTACACTCCCACCAACAGTGTAAAAGTGTTTCTATTTCTCCACATCCTCTCCAGCATCTGTTGTCTCCAGATTTTTTAATGATCGCCATTCTAACTGGCATGAGGATTCTAAATCGTTCTATTATAAAGACACATGCACACGTATGTTCATTGCAGCACTGTTTACAATAGCAAAGACCTGGAACCAACCCAAATGCCCATCAATGATAGACTGGACAAAGAAAATGTGGCAAATATATGCCATGGAATACTATGCAGCCATAAAAATGATGAGTTAATGTCCTTTGTAGGGACATGAATGAATCTGGAAACCATCATTCTCAGCAAACTGACACAAGAACAGAAAACCAAACACTGTATGTTCTCACTCATAGGTGGGTGTTGAACAATGAGAACACATGGGCACAGGGAGGGGAATGTCACACACTGGGGTCTCTTGGGGGAAGTGGGGCTAGGAGAAGGACAGTGGTGGGGAGGTCGGGGAAGGATAACACTGGGAGAAATGCCTGATGTAGGTGACGGGGCGGGGGATGGAGACAGCAAACCACCATGGCATGTGTGTACCTATGCAACAATCCTGCAAGATCTGCACATGTACCCCAGAACTTAAAGTATAAAAAAAAAACCAATCACTATGAAAAGGAGATATATAGATAGATATAGATAGATAGATAATATCCCCATGCTCACTAAATATTAACATATAGCACAAGCGAATATTTTTTAGAAATGACACGTCTGAGCTTCAGACTCAACCACCTGGTTTTATAGATGAGGAAGTCAGGATCCAGAGATAAGCAACTTGCCAAATGAGTTTATACTGGAGACTAGAACCCAGGTCTCCTGACCAGTGCTCTTCAGCAGTCCCTGGCTTGCTGACAAGTTGTAAAACTCTGAAGCAGATTTAGAGGCCAAAGAAAGGTGAGGGTCAATGCTGGGCCTTGTGCATCGGGGGCTATCCCAGCTGTATCTACCAAGAAGCTGATATTCTTCCCTTCTCCTCCTTATTTTCTCCTGGTCATTTCTTTCTCTCCTAGGTCACAGCCAACCATGGAAGAAGATGCAGCACTAACATGGCTTTAGCAATTAAATGCAGGTACCCAGGGTCAGAGCCCCTCTTCTCCCTCACCCGTCTCCTCACCCATGGCTCCCCTCTGTCCTGGTCCTCTGCATCTCAGGACTTTTGAGATGGAGTCTCGCTCTGTCACCCAGACTGGAGTGTAGTGGCACAATCTCAGCTCACTGCAACCCCCACCTCCTGGGTTTAAGCAATTCTCCAGCCTCAACCTCCAAAGTAGCTGGAACTATAGGCACCTGCCACCACATCTAGATAATTTGTTTTTTATTTTTAATAGAGACAGGGTTTCACCATGTTGGCCAGGCTGGTCTCGAACTCCTGACCTCAAGTGATCCACTCGCCTCGGCCTCCCAAGGTACTGGGATTACAGACATGAGCCACCACATGGGCCTATCTCAAGACTTTCTACCACCAGCCCTGTAGCCTCTCCCTCAGAGCCCTTATTTCCTTGCTTCTCTTCCATTCTGCCCTCTCACCTTTGCCCTCATCCTCTCATGAAATGGCATTTTTCCTACTCACAATCCACATCACCAGGCTTTCCCTCACTCCTCTGTCAATCTCAATTCCAACATCCCTCTTTGAGTGTCTTTCTGAATCATGCCCACCCACTGCCCAGGCACATTCAGATGCCTCCCTTCCCTTGCGTCCTGCCACTTACCACAGTTCTATATTTCTACTTCCACAGTACCTAGGGCTTTTGAGGACAATGGCCATCTGCTCCCCAATCCTTGGTATATAGCATAGTTCCTGGCTCAATACTAGATTATCAACAAATATTTATTTGAATAATACTAGATTATCAACAAATATTTGTTTAGGTGAATATAACACACAAAAAAAATATCCAAAGTATTCCATTTAGCTGAAACTGTCATTGTTTGCAAGTCAGTGACAAAACCCTTTCATGAGTTCCTTAAATGATGAAATCAACAACTATTCTACCTTTTTTTCTCCTGCTTCTGGTTTCCATACCTCCTCTCATTAGACATCCCTTCCCCTTTCTTATTTTTCTTTCTTCCAAAATTTCAAAATTCGCCTCTCAAGGGGTTAAAAGAGACTTGAGGTCACGGGGTTGCATGAATTGCCAAGTCATTGACCAAACAGGAAGTGCAATTCTTGCAATGATAAATATACCAGACTAAGGGTAGAGACATCTCATTGCATAAAATACAAGTGTTACAGCTGAAAGAAGGTGCACTTGTTCCCCTGGTGCGTTCCTTCTTCTATGCTTTCACAGTTTCTTTTTCCCCTCAAATCCCCACCCTCACCCACCCATCCTCACTCGTAGCTGCAACATCCTTGCTTACCATTTCACTGGAAAGATAGAACCCACCCAAACAGAATTCCCACAAGATTGCCCCTCTGCACACATGACCTCACCCGGCTGCATCTGCAGCTTTAAACTCTACTTCTCTCCTAGAGAAAGCTGCGGCTTCCACCTCACCTGTGCACTAGATCCCAACCCTTCTTGCCACCTCAAGGACATTTCTTCAGTTGTTCTCTCCTCTCTCCCGTACCATCAGAGTTGCCTTCAATACTGAACATTTCCATCAGAACAAAAGAGTTCTTTCCTTCTCATCATTAAAAAAAAAAAAGAGGAAAAACAAAACAGAAAACTTCTCCAGGTTTCTCTCCATTTTCACCTTCCCTTTATAGCAAGATTCCCCAGGAGCTGTTATAAGCAGTGTTTTCAATTTAACTCTTCCTGTTGTCTCCTGAATCCACTCCAGTTACACTTTGACCTTCTGATGACCTTCACTACCCCATGGAGGTCTCTCATACCCTCCAGACTGCTAAAGCTATGGTCAAATCTCTGTCTGCATCTTGCTGACATTTCAGTAGTATTTGAGACAGAGCATGACGATCTTCGTATAATCTCCCTCACCTGCGTTTTCTCCTACTTGTCTGGGCACCGTGTCCTGGTCTTTTCTGGTTCCTCTTTATCTCCCACATCTTTAAATGTCGGCACCTCCTAAACACAACCCCAAATTCTCTTCTCTATCTATACTCACTCTCTTGGAAATCTCATCTAAGTTTATAGCTAAAAATGTCATTTTCATGCTGATGACTTCCAAAGATGTCAAATGCATATCTTAAATGTATCATATCTAAAACTGAGCTGTCAATATATACCCCCAACCTAGCACTTTTGATGATGAATTGCAATTCAAATCTTTCAGTCGCTCAGGCCAAAACTCTTGGAGTCATCTTTAGCTCCATTTTCTCCGATACCCCACATCGGCTCCGTCAGCAAATTCAGTTGGCAACATTTATTTTTTGCCTTCATCAGCGTCTTCTATTGTTATTAAAGGGCACTAAGCCTCGCACAACTACAGGGGTTTAAAAGCAGCCACAGATACTATCAAGAATCCCAAAGAACATAAAAGACTCCAAGAACAAGCCACAACTCTGCTGAACCAAGGCCGTCCTCCTTCTCTGTCCCCCCCGACACCTCTGCCCCGCCTGACACCTCTGCCCCACCACCAAGTCAGCTAATCATTTTTCACAGGAAGTTGCAAAGACAGCACAAAGAGATCCTATGCACGTTTCACCCAGATTCCTTCCATGGTTACATCTTACATGTTTATAGCCCAATATCAAACCCAGAAAACGGACACCGCGTGTGTGTAGAGTTCTGTGTCACTTAATCCTGTGTGTGGATTCATGTAATCACAACTGCAATCAAGACATAGAAACTAACCCAGCACCACAAAGGGTTTCCTCATGCTACCTCTTTATGATCTAGCTCTGTATTCAAAATCCCTGCCAACTTGTTTTTCATCTCTGTCATTTTGTCATTACAATAGCGTCATAAAAATGGACACACACAATATGTGACCTTCTGAGGTTGGCTTTTTTTTTTTCCACTCGGCATAATACCCTTGAGATCCACAGATGTTATTAGAAGGAAATTTTTGTTATTTCCAGTTTTTGTCAACTATAAATAAAACTGCTGTGAATACACGTGTACACATTTTTATGTGGATCTGTTTTCATTTCTTCAAGATAGGTTCCCAGTTCAATTGCTGAGCTGTATGGTCAATATATGGCTAGTTTAGTTTTCATTTGTTTGTTGGCTTGTTTTTAGAAAGTGCTAAACTACTTTCCAGAGGGGCTGTACCATTTTACATTTCAAGATGTTTCCAGAATCCCGCCACTTCTCACCACTAGGCCAGCCCCCTGGTCCAAGTCACTGTCCTCCCTCCCCAGGACTACTGTGATACCACCTTAATTGGGGCCACTTCTTTGATCTTTGTTCCCCCCCATCACTTTTATTTTCAATCTAGCTCGAGAGTGATCCCAGCAAAATGAAAATTAGGTTGTGCTGTTCCTCTGCACCGTGTGATAGCTTCCTATCCCACCAGGAGTAAAGCCAAATTTCTACTCATGGCCTGCAAGGACCTCTATAATTTGACTCTTCCCTATTCTCTGACTCTATTTCCAATTATTCTCCCCAAAACTCACTCCTTTCTAGCCACTGTGGGGGTCTCCTCGCTCTGCCCTACATGTGCTAGGCATTCTCTTGCCTCTGAGTCTTTGCAATTGCTGTTCCCTCGGCCTGGGATTTTCTTCCCACGTAGTTCATTTCCACACTCCTCCAGGTCTTAATCAAACATTATCATTTCCACCTCCATGAGGATTTCCTAGTCACCCGCTCACCCTACTAACCTTTCCCACTTTGTTTCTTCCCATAGTACCTTATCACCAACATGTCACTTGGCTATTATTATATCACACCTTTCATCAGAATGCAGGCACCTTGAAAGCAAGGAATTGCATCTGTTTTGTTCACCGCTGAATCCCCAATGATTGGAACAATTCCTGGCTATAATAGATGCTCCTTAAATATGTTTTAGGAGAATGAATGGATTAACAAATAAACAACTACTAATTGGAAAAATATAACTGCCAACGTGTCATATTTGTTCACAATGTCCTTGTGTATAATGACATTCACAACATCGAAACAGAGGCCAAAATACTAAAAGCATTTAAACAGATCCCTGGAAAATAATAAAGATATATTGCAGTTTATGCATTGTTGGAATTTGTCATTCGATATTGGAATACATTCCTAAATAAATGTGATTATGTTATACATTATTTCAGTGGGCATTTCTCACTTTATTATTATTATTTTTTTGCTAATGACTTACTACTTGCTTTTTATTTTACGCTTATTTTAGACTGTGGAAATGATGTTAGACAAAAAGCAAATTTGAGCAATTTTCTTATTTGTGTTCAAAATGGGTTGTAAAGCAGCAGAGACAACTTATAACATCAACGGTACATTTGGCCCAGGAACTGCTAGTGAATGGACAGTTCAGTGGTGGATTAAGAAGTTTTGCAAAGGAGACGAGAGCCTTGAAGATGGGGAGCATAGTGGCTGGCCATCAGAAGTTAACACTGACCAACTGAGAGCAATCATCGAAGCTGATCCTCTTACAACTACACAACTGCCAAAGAACTAAATGTTGACCATTCTATGGTTGTTCAGCATTTGAAGCAAATTGGAAAGGTGAAAAATCTCAGCTCAATAAGTGGGTGCCTCATGAGCTGACCAAAAATTTTTTTAAAAATCCTTGTTTTGAAGTATCATCTTATTTTATGCTATGCAACAATGAACCATTTCTCAATTGGATTGTGACATGTGACGAAAGTGGATTTTATATGACAACCGGCGACAACCAGCTCAGTGGCTGGACCCAACAGCAGCTCCAAAGTACTTCCCAAAGCCAAATCTGCACCAAAAAAAAAAGGTCATGGTTACTGTTTGGTGGTCTGCTGCCAGTCTCGTCCACTATAGCTTTCTGAATCCTGGCAAAACCATTACATCTGAGAAGTATACTCAGCAAATTCACTAGATGCACCAAAAACTGCAACGTCTGCAGCCAGCACTGGTCAACAGAAAGTGCCCAGTTATTCTCCATGACAACACCCGACTGCATGTCACACAACCAAAGCTTCAAAAGTTGAATGAATTGGGCCACGAAGTTTTCCCTCATCTGCCATATTCACCTGACCTCTCACCAAACGACTATCACCTCTTCAAGTACCTCAACAACTTTTTACAGGGAAAATATTTCCACAGCCAGCAGGACGCAGAAAATGCTTTCCATGAATTTGTTGACTTACAAAGCGTGGCTTTTAATTCTACAAGAGTAAACAAATTTATTTCTTGTTGGCAAAAATGCGTTAATTGTAACAGTTTCTACTTTGATTAATAATGTTTGAGCCTCGTAACAATGATTTAAAATTCATGATCCAAAACCACAATTACTTTTGCACCAACCTACATTTGAAAGTGCACTGGGCCACCCAGCAAGAGTTTTTGCGTTTCTTCTTGCTCCAGAAGAAAATGCTGGAGTAGCCCCAGTTCTGAAGCTTCCGGTCAGAACAGATTTTACGAAGCTAAACAGAAAGCCACAGTTCTTTCCCTGATAATATGCAGAATAAGGCCAGGTACAATTTATATCCCCACTTTAGTTGTCAATCCAAACCGAAAGATGGAATTCCTCACTCCTACAATAACTGTGTCTTAAAGCCTAAAAGAATAAAACCTTACCTTATTACCCACTGCATTATACTTTTTTGTTTTTTTGAGATGGAGTCTCGCTCTGTTGCCCAGGCTGGAATGCAGTGGCACGATCTCGGCTCACTGCAACCTCCACCTCCTGGGTTAAAGCTATTATCCTGCCTCAGCCTTCCAAGGAGCATTACACTTTTGAACCAATGTTATGCTTTGTAAGAAATAGAATTGAGCCAAAAACAATAGGCAACAGTTTACAGTAGGTATAAAAAAGTTCAACGCCAACAACAAGAGCTTGTTTATAGGCTGACAGCTATCAATACATGGATGTGCTAGAAAACTAAAGCAGAAGTAGGTTAATATATATTTTACTTACTAATGCCAGTCGTTATTGTTTAAGTGCTTGCTATGAAAATAGCTAGCAATTATATAGCACGTATTATGTACCACGGACTATTCTAATCACTTGACATATGTTAACTCACACACAGCTAATGAGAGAGCCCTCAGGACTTGTACCCAGGCAACCTGGCTCTGGAGTTTGGGCTCTTTATTTTGTCCCTTCATTGTGTGCTAATGTATGTGCCCTAATATGTTACCCTTAGAATTTTATTAAATGTTTAATCACCCCAGGAGTTAACATAGGAGAAAACTGAAGCTTCAAGAGGTGAAGGAACTAGCCTGAGAAATGATAAGGGGGTTTCAGAGTGAGGCATGCCTGACCCTAAACCCATTCTCCAGCTCTCTTCTGTTTGCTTCTGCCCCCTTGTCCCTCTGCCATGACCCTGGCGGGAGAATACGCTGCTCCCATTGGCCATCCACCCTCACTGCTCCTCCCTAGCCCAGAAGGCTCCCTGCACATTGATTTACTTCTCCTTCACCCCTCCTTCCAAATGCCTTTCCTTTATTTCTGTAGGGAAGAAAATGGGATTAGTCTATTACTATAGCTTGTCTTTGAATAGAGTATGCTACTTAACAAGTTTTCATTAGTCAGTCTTTGGACCCTAAGATAAGAATCCCAGAGAGCATTAAGAAAATATTTTTTATTAACAGGTCTCTTTAGACTATAAATAGTCTATAAATCACAACCCCTGAGTTCTTCACTTTGTCTGTTATAAGAAACGCTGGCTAAATACCACAATAGGCAACATACTACTGGTGTGATCTCTGACAAGTCCTGTGAGATCTCTGTACCTCAGTTTCCCATCTGCAAAAGAGGATAAAAATATACCTACCTCATGGGGAGTCGGAATGTTCATTGAGGTAAACTACAGATAGCAGTGCTTAGAAAGGATCAGCAAGTGCAATGTGAATGTTTGCTATTATTGCATATTCCCTGGTCAGTGCCCTGGCATGGAATAAGGAAACAGGCTTTCTCCCCTCCTTCATCCCCACTCTCCTCTCAATCTAGAAACACTTTCTGCCACCAGTTTCCAACAAAGCTTGTTTTTTGCCTCTTGGGGTGGAGAATTGGGTTGATTTAATAAAACCTGCTATTTGTATCATGTTTTTCTTCCTTAAAGGACTTTTCTTCCAACCATCATTTCTTTCCATGAGACTAAACACAGAAAGCCTCCTCTAAGGGACATTTTTGAAAGAATTGTCATGGGCCTCATTTTCAGGAATGGCCAATCTGGTAAAAGTCTGCTTACAGATGAGAAATGTTCACAAACTACCACAAAAAAATACCGCGCACAGTACATAAAAATGTACTTTGTGCAAATGCAAACAAAAAAAAAAAGGGAGAGAGCTTTTTTTTAAATATATTTATCAGCATTGGAGGGTAACTTTGTGTTATTCTGGATGCTTTGCATCCTGCTTCTTAGGCTTCTTTTAAAAGAAATTTAAGAGAAGGAGACAAAAAGAGAACAGTAAAATTAAAAAAAAAAAAAAAAAAGCATCCTTTGCTTATATAACTCCTGCCGTGACAATTTAAGGGAAATAGACTGGCTAAGCAGTGTTATCCCATGTCATTGCACAATCCACTGACAATTTTTACCTCCCTTGACAGAAATTTCTTCCTTTCCTCCTACTTTTTCAGGGAACTGTTAATCTTTCTCATTAACAATCTATTTCCCAAATCATATGAATTTCCAATTATTCATGTTTAACTCCTTCCTTGCATTGTATGCTGAGAAAAGCTTTGAAAGATATAGGCAAGAACCCTGTGCTGCTACCTATGATTTCAGAAATACCTGAAGGTATGGTTTCATAATAATTCTCAGCAGTCCCTCACAATACTGTATCACATGTTGCAACTTCGAATGAATGGATAATCGGTCAGGGAATCACGGAGGAAACCAGATAAATAATGAGTATCTGCACAGTCTGAGGTCCAGAGGTTTTCCTAGATGGAATAGTACAAGACATTCTGCTTCCTGTGAGCATGAGGACAGACACTGTGTTCCTATGAACTGACAGATCAGTATCTGGCCAACAGTGATTCTCCTCAACTTAACAAGGCTTTTAAAAAACAAATTTCAGGGGTACAAGTGCAATTTTGGTATGTGCATATATTGCACAATGGTGAAATCTTGGCCTTTAATGTATCCTTCACTCAAACAACATAGAATGTACCCATTGAGTATTCTTTTTATCCCTTACCCCCCTGTCTTTCCAAGTTTCCAATATCTATCATTCCATAGTCCATGTCCATGTGCTGACATTATTTAGCTCTTACTTATAAATGAAAACATACGGTATTCAACCTTGTGTTTCTGAGTTGTTTCACTGATGATTATGGGCTCCAGTTCCACCTATGTTGATGCAAAAGACATGACTTTATTCTTTTTTATGGTGGAGTAGTATTCCATTGTGTATATGCGTACATGTATATGTATATATATGTGTGTGTGTGTACATGTATATTGTACATGTATAGCTATATATACATATACATACACACACACACACACACACACATATATATATATATATATATATATATACATACACACATATATACCATTTTTCTTTATCCAGTAATCTGTTGCTACATACTTAGGCTGATTCCATATCTTTGCTATTGTGAATAGCGCTGCAATAAACAAATAAATGCAGATATCTTTTTGATATAATGGTTTTTTTTGAAGGGGGGTAGATGCCCAGTAGTGGGACTGCTGGATTGAATGGTAGTTCTGTTTTTCAGTTCTTTGAGAAATCTCCACATTGTTTTCCATAGAGGCTTGTACTAATTTACATTCCCACCAACAGTGTATAAGCATTCCCTTTTCTCTACATCCTCACCAACATCTGTTGTTTTTTGTCTCTTTAATAATAGCCAGTCTGACTGGCATAAGATAATATCTCATTGTGGTTTTTATTTGCATTTCTCTGATGATTAGTGATGTCGAGTATTTTTCTCAGATGTTTCTTGGCCATTTGTACATCTTCTTTTGAGAAACATCTATTCATATTCTTTGCCCATTTTTTAACGTGGTTGTTTGTTGTTATTGTTGTTTGAGTTTCTTATAAATTCTGGATATTAGTCCCCATTTAGATGAATAGTTTGCAAATATTTTATCCTACTCCGCAGGTTCTGTGTTCACTTTAACACTTTGATTAAAAATCAGTTTTTGTTCCTACATGCCTTTCCTTTCCAGTGTCTGACCTGTATTTGACATAAAAGACATTGGGGCACTTACTGTTGGGAACCCTGTGATTCTGCCCTACAAGTAAAACATGTTTAGTTAATGGCGTCATTTCAGACAACAGGCCAGCAGGGTCTGTCTGGAGCCACAGCCTCCTCACTGTCCATGGCTATCGCACGTGCCCTTGATCATTCCTTCTGTCTGCTTTGAGTAGACTGCCCTCCTTTAGATCACAGTGCAGCAATTGTTTTGACATCTTGTTATCACACATCCTGTTCACAGGCACAGATAAGAAGAGCTGTGTCCAAATACGCATAGTGCTATTGCATTTTCTTCATTAGATCAGGTTATTAAGTTATCTAATTATGGGTATCCTTAAGTCCATGATGGCCAGATTTATACCATTATACCATTGAGCAAGATTTGTGTTGCTGGTTGAATCCAGAGAAAGCACACACTAAGTTTAAATTTTGTGTTTTATCCCTTTATCTCTCCTTAGTTCCAGGAGTTCTCTTAGAAGTCAATGTTCTTAAGCTAGAATGATGAGCACATTATTTTAATAAGGTCAGAGCCATGGCTTTAATCTATCCATTTGTCAGTTAATGTCATGCAGTTCCATGATCACAGACCAGACTAGTCCCAGGCAATTGTTTCAGAAGTGACTAAAAGTGACCAAGAAGAACAGCCTAAGAAAATGTGGCTAAGTCAGCATAAATCTACCATCCTTGCTACAAAAGATGAGTCATTTTTCTTGTGTAAACAACAGCAATGAAAGTTGAAGAGTTCCATTAAGAGTGCCATTCACCCAGTGTTCATGTAAACAGCTCTAAACCAGTACCTGTACTAACAACTAATATCTGTAATTAGTATCTACAGTGTCAAAAGTTCAGATTCTAATGTTCATGCAAGCAATGACACCACAACCACAAAAGCTTTCACAAATTTTTTTCTAGGGTCTTGAAGCACAAAATACATTGACATTGGCTCTGCTCCCAGACTAATTGTGACAAAGTTTGGCATGCCATTGGAACTTTTATTAATAAACTGGGCATAAAGTCCATTCATCAATATAGATCATTTTTAGCAAGAAACACAAAGACTCTGAAGTCAGTATTTCCCATATCAAAACAGCCAGAAGGGTGGATATCCTGGCCCGAGGACATGGCCCATCTTGTCTCAGGGGTAGATATAGTCCTACAACTAAGATGAATTAATCAATCTCCTTTTGCTAAATGCCATAGATTATTCAAACCACGCAATTAATTCCCCTGATTTGAAGTAGAACTTTTGCGGCTTGTCCATAAAGACAAAATGCACTCATCCCCTGATAGTAGCGCTCATTTATCCACTGAATTTGATAAACAGGCATTACCTGCTTCATCCAGGCTCAGGATTATAGTATTCTCACGGAGCTTCAACTCTAGACAGACATTGATCAAATAATTATAAAAATACATATAAAATCCCAGTTGTGGTAAATGAAAAAGAGAGACCTAAAAGTACATAAAACAATCTCAACACTGCAGCATTGATTATCATTATACTGAAAAAGTAGAAATAGAATATTTTACTTTCAGAGTTCTTGTGGAGATGAAATTTGATATATACCAAAATATATTTTATGCCATACATACCTAGATAAAAGTAGGGATCATTTTACTATGGTGGATAGGCTAGTCTATGCTGCAGTAATAAGTCATAAATAATATCTCAGTAACTAAATATGCCAAAGGTTTATTTTTCACTTGGGAAAAACTGTCTTCAAGCCTGGTATCTCTCCAGGGTAGCTTCCCTCAAGCAGTGAATTAGGAATCCAGGCCACTTGCATCTTGTGGCTCCAGTACCTCAAGATGTGGCTTCCAGGTCACTGTGGCAACAAAAACCAAAAGCAAGCGAATGAGACAGTCATGCATTGGCTCTTAAATGCTCCATCTCACCACAAGGGCACTACTAAATGTGCAGGGGAACATGGATATTCAGGAAACATTTCTGCTTTGCAAAGTGGGGGGTGGGGAGTGGGGGAGGGATAACATGGGGAGAAATGCCAGATGTAGGTGATGGGGATGGAGACAGCAAACCACATTGCCATGTATGTACCTATGCAATAATCCTGCATGTTCTTCACATGTACCCTGAAAACCTAAAATGCAATAAAATATATTTAAAAAAAAAAAAAGAAGATGAAGAAGAACATGACTCTTGAACCAGTCACCTAACTCTTCAGAGATGATTTTCTCATAGTTCAAGTGGAAAGGGTAATTCAAGCTATTTTACAAGAGAAAGGGGATTAATATGAGGATTTATAACACTTCAAGGAGCCATAGAAAAGGTTATCACTGTTATTTCTACCATAACTACCAATAACACCAACAACACTAAGAAAAAGAATAAAAAATGAGTTAGAAGCACAACAGGGCTGGACTAGTTTCTTGAATGGAAAAAGAGAGCCAGTATAGCTGGGCAACTAAGACTTGGCAGCATCCTCACCAAATCACTTGAGAAGGCAGTAGCAGCACCAAAGCAAACCAGTACAGACCCTGGCCCTCCCCTAATCTCCTGGAATGCTCAAGTTGACTTCTGGGTCACTACACATTTACCCAGTTTTCCTACTGGCCTAGCCTAAAATTGTCTAATTGGGTTAACAGACCCAGTTTAAAAAAATAAGGCTAAATATACCCAGTTACATAAGGACTTTCTCATTCCGTATAACATTATCCTAGGTCAGAAATGAGGAATATTGCTTGTTTAACTGGCATAATTGTCCCTGTTTTCCCATTACGAAGCCAATGGCCCCGATCTAAATTACAGACCCTCCTTTACCTAACTAAAAACCAAGAGGCCAATGAAGAAGCAAGTTCCAGTTATCATTATGGCTCCCACTTGTCTTTGGTAAGATGGAAACTCAGGTGGTGTTTATCTGTTTGAGAAATTTTGTTTGTTTATGTTCTCTTAAGCAATCATCTTCAGCACCGATATATCTTCTTAATACGCGACCTTATTGCTTCAGTGATAGATACGACCATTAGGTGACCAGCATGACAAATGTATATTTTGGACCTTGTGCAAATTATATCGAACTCTTTATCATGTGTTTTAGTACTCTATCTATCTGTGCAGGCTATTCACAGCCAGAGCAAAGCAGCAATGTGAAGTAAAGTTAATGGCAATATCAAACATTTTTTAAAAATAATGTTTCTATAAAAACAAGTAGAGGTGAAAGGGAAAGAAATTAGAGTAATTGATCGTAAGGAAAAAAGTAACAGAGATTCCAGAGATCAAAGATAGAAGTCCAAAGGCTTGGGAGATTAATGTAACCGCTACAAAAAGAAGATTCTAAGAAAAACAACCTACAAGACCTACTGAAAATAAATGGCTGTTTCAGAAAATCGAATAAACTCGAAAATGCTAAAAAGATAGAAAGGATATAGTAAACAAAACTTCACTGTTATTTTAAGAAGGTTTATAGCTGAAATGTATGTCATTATTAAAAGACATATGGTGACCCCAAATGATTAAAAAGAAAACAAACACTTTGCTGTTACTGTCTATTAAGAGAAGTTATAAAATCTCAGGAGGTTTTCTCCAAAACTAAAGCTTGAGAAATCACAAAAAGTGACAGTTTTTAAAAAACTGCTATTTATTCCTGAAAAGATACAAATGTGAACTTTAGAAAAATAAGCAGAGTACAGGCTAGATCCATGAGAAGGTGGTTTATCAACAGGTTCATTTGTTATTTTGGATCTGGAAACTGGTTTTGTTTTGTAACAGTGACAAGAATGGTACAGTGCCAGGAAACTTTGGGAAGATGCTGTCAATTTTACTTTAAAATGAGAATCTGGTGTTTCTGTGTTTTAACATTTTTAGCAACGTTTCCTAAGTGTTTTGGGGGGTGTGGAGGAAGGTGATCTGCTACATGACCTTATTATTATTGGTAGAGATTCATCCTTAACTAAATAGTAAGTTATATGACCATTTAAAGCTTAATTTATGAAAACTGTCCACATCTTAGTAAGTATGTCATATGAATATAAATATGTTGGGACATTTCAAAAGGTGCTTGTTCACGTGTTTTTACATATATCTACCTGTAAGGTGGGGTATATGAGTATGTGTGTCATTGCTTGTGTATGTAGGGTGTATTTATGTACATTTGTATGACATGTGAGTGTATGTGTGCCTGTATGATTGTCCATGTGAGTGTATGTGTAGGAGAGTATGTGTATGTGTGTGTGAAAATGTGTGGAAGCGAATGTGAGTGTATATGTGAGTGTGGGTATGAGTCTGTATGTGGTCACACATAAGCATATGCAGGAGTTGCTGCTGACAGCACAACACACCTAATAAACCAAAGGGGTAAGGCATTTCCATGGCCAGGAATGGGACAAAGAGTAGAGGTATTTATGGGTGAATTCGCTCAACAACTTGCTTCTTACGCATTCCCTTAGCCAGAGCTGCATTCAATGCCAACCAGAGCTGCATTCAATTCCAGTCATTTCCTAAATGGTCCCTTAGAGGCTGGGGCCTATCTACCTGTCTTCCTTTCACTGTTCTTTCTATCCTTGTTTGCCAAAGAACTCCAATAACATCCCCTATTAGCTCCTGATCGTGTCTGTCTCGGTCCTAGGCTCTACCTCTGCAAGGAATGGTGCCAACCTCTACCTGTTCACCCAGGCTGATGACTTCTTCCAAGCCTTGATTAAAAGTACTTTTTTCAAGAAACCTTCTGGACCCAGCCTTCCTCCACATAGATCTTTCCCTCAGCTCCTAAGAATAGCAATTATCATTTGGATTCACATATTCTAGCTATTTTCTCTCTGTACATCTACAAAGCCCCTTCCAGCTTTACAGTTCTATGATTCAGCGTTGTCACTTTCTCATTTAGAGTAAAAGTTTGTCAAAGGAAGGAGACCAATCTCCTCTTTTATACTTTTCACAAATTACTACAATGCCTTGTTCAAAATATTTGTTCAAATCATCTTGGATTAAGTGGAAGTTTTATGAGTGTTTCTTATACTATTCTTGCAACTTTTCTGTATGTTTAAAAAATCTGAAAGATTGGGGAAGACAATCTTTGATGAGAAAAATTGGGGAGGAGTTGGATATGCCTATGACCTTGATTGTAGTGATGGGATCACAGGTGTTTATATATATCCATACTCATTAATATGTACACATTAGATATATGCAGTTCTTTGTATGGCAATTATACCAAAATGCAACTAATAAAATAGTCTTAGATGAAAATTCAAGGAATAGAACTAATATTTTCTCCCTCTGCTCCTTAATCCTTAATCCTTCCAAAAAGCAGCCCTTTTAGATGGGTCCTTTAATCATTTATAGGTGATAAATAGGCGTCTCAAAATCATGTCCAAGATCACACAGCTGAGAAGTAGCAGATTCTGGATAAGAATTTAACTCCTTTTGAGTTAAAAAACTTATACTGTTTCCACCAGACCATGTAGTCTAAATATTACTTCTCACTGGTCTACAGCTGGTGATTAATAAATGCTTATTGATTTAATTGTATTGAATTGAATTAACTGTACAGAGATGAAATCACATGGCTCTCTACCCAGGGTAATTATAATAATTATACAACTTAACTTTTATTGGGAACTTAACTATGTGCTTGGCATTGCATCAGATAAGCCTCTATTATATATCTCAATTAATTGTCACAACACTCCTTTTTGACATAACTACAATTATGTTCCTCATTTTAAAGACGAGGGAAATAAAATTCAGACTATTTAAGTAACTTCTCCAAGGCCTTTGTTTTTCAGCCTATTTTGTCTGTTATCCATAGTGAGTCTATTCTATTGATCTGTCCTCCAGTTCACGGATTCAGTCCTATCATCTTCACTGTGCTACTGAGCCCATCCAGCTAGGCTTTACTTCAGTTACTGAATGTTTTCAATTCTATGATTTTCATGTGTTTGTGTGTGTGTGCTTTTTTTAGTGACTGCTACTTCTTTGCTGAGATTTCCTAATTTTTGTTTCAAAAGAATTTTCAGTTGTTTCTGGGGAACTTTTATAATGACTGCTATAAAATTTTTGTCTGATCACTTCAACATCTGCTTAATCTCGGTGGCATGTGTTGATTTTCTTTATTCATGCATGTTGTGATCTTTCTGAGTTTTAGAATGACACATGACTTTCTATTGTATTCTGGGAATTTTAGATAATCTATTATGAAACTCTACACCCTGTTGAATCTTCTGTTTTTAACAGGCAGTCCCCTTGGGAAGTGTAGTGCAAGGGTTGGGTGGGTGTGTATTTCCAAGTTCCCACTGGCCCCTGAAAACCCTCCCTTGGCAAGAGTGGGACACTGACTCACACTGCTTCATTGCAGATAGGTTGTTCCTATTCTGCTCCCTCTTCTGCACCAGTGACACCTTCCTGATGCAGCAGGACACCAACTCCCACCACACTGGGCTCAACTGACACCAGGTAAGGAGAGGGAGGGAAACAGAGTGCCAACTAGCCTGCCTACCATCACATAATTCCGTCTTGTTGCTACTGGATGGGAGCAGAAGCTCAGCTCCCCACTGACCCCACTGACACCACCAAAGTGCAGCACTGATTAGCCCCAACATGCACTTAAGTTTCATTGCTGTTGGGTAAAGATGGAGACTCAAATCCCCACTAGACCCCACTGACACCACCCTGGCAGGGGAATTACACAGCCCAGTTTCATTTGGTCCTCCCAGCACCACCTGGTAGGAGAATGGAATCTTCTGCCCAGCTGGGGGTAGGGGGTAGAGGGACATTTTTCCATTGGTGGTTGGCATTTGGCTAGAGTAGGGTAGGTATTGCCAAAATGCTTCCTGCTTCTTTGCCTAGAAACAGGCCTTTGTCAGAGCTTTTAATGTCTATGCCTGTTTGTGGCTCTGGTTTGAAGGCTTCTGCAGCACCTGAGAAAGATACACAAGAGGAAATAAGGGAGCCTAGGAGCTTACTACTTTGCCATTCCTCAGGTCCCAAGGTCCTGGGCAGCCTGGCCCTCTTTCACTTTTTAAAGACTTCCTATGCTGGTGTGTTGTATTAGGCCTGAGATGTTTAGTTGTAACGGACCTACGAGGAATGTATCTACCCCATCTTGGAGGAACTAGAACTATCGTAAATAGTATACTATCGTAAAGAATATAAACTAACAAATAGTGAGGCCAGAATTTGAACCCAGGATGTCTAGTCACATGGAACTGTTATTTTGATCATTATGCTAAAACTAGTAATAATAAAAACAATTACATATTCGCTTGCTAGGGCTGCCATAATAAAATACCACAGAGTGGGTAGCATAAACAACAGAAATTTCTTTTCTCACAGTTCTGGAGGCTAGAAGTATGAGATCAAGGTGTCAGCAGGGTCGGTTTCTTCTGGGGTCTCTCTCCTTGGCTTTAGATGGCTGCCTTCTCATTGTCTTCTCATAGGACTCCCTCCATAGGTGTCTGTGTCCAAATTTTCTCTTATTACAAGTTACATTCAATCTAGTCACATTGGATTAGAGCCCACACCAATAACCTCATTTTAACGTAATTATCTCTTTAAAGACTCTATCTGTAAATACAGTCTTCTTCTGAAGTACTGGGGGTTAGGGCTTCAACACGAATTTTTGGAGGACATGTAGCATGTAGCAATATGTTATATAATTTTATACTATATAGAGCATTATGTTACATACAGGCAAGATATTATAGATGTGTACTATATATCATCTGAGAAAAATAGCCTGAATGTACAATTGGCTCTTGACATCAGGATGAATTCACCAATTTGCACATTTACCATGATTAACGCCCACTTCCCTGCTCATTTTTCTGAATAACAGGCAGGCAAAGAGTATCGCTGATTGCATGTATGGAAAGGGAAAAGCTATTGCCTCCTCTAAGCTACTTGGGCTGACAGGAAATCCATTGGCTAGGCCTCCCTTTTTTCTGAAAAGACACCCCATGGTGTGGCTTGTCCTCTCTTGCCCTGGGAAGGTGACATTGCTGGAAACACCCGGTGCCTCGTAGGTGCTTGTTGGGGTGACTGCTGAGCTCAGCACAGGTCCCGATGCCTCATTCCTACAGTCATTCCAAAAGCTCAGTCACCTGAAGTACAGCAGCATCCAACAATAAGGAACAGTTTTAGCAATGTAATAGTAAGTCTGAGAAGCAAGCTCCAAACACTACATACAGCATGCTACTCTCTTTATAAAGTCAAACATAATTAAAACAAAACTATATAGACTTTGTAGGAAAACTATATAAATATAATAAACTATATTTTTTAAAAAGCAAGAGGATGATGAATATAGGATTCAGAGTGATGGCTGCCTTTGGTGGGTAAATATCCAGACAATGAGGTGAGGACAAAGGCATGTAACACATGAGGCCTAGTAACTGTCAGGATGCCAGCTGTGGGTTTTGGATGGTGGGTTCAAATATAATCACTGCATTATTTGAAATAACAAAATAAAATAACTGATTAAATAAATAAAAACCTGGAAACTGGATTGTTAATAGTTGTTAGTCTTTAATTAGCTAATAATCAAGATTATATATTACTTTCTTCTCTCCTTTCCCTCCAATTACTAAAGAATTCACTATTTCTCAAAGGATAACATTTTTTCCATAAACATTTTTAATTTGTAACTACTCAAGCCAACAAATAGCAGATCAGTAATTAGTTAGGCATATCCTCAGTACATTTTACCTGAAGAATTTTCCAAACCTAAAAACTACCTGTCATAATCTCAGAGATTCTGATTTGACAGCCAAGATGAGGTCTGGGAATCTTTATTTTATGCTGAAACTCCAAAGCTTTCTCCTAGGAAGCCATCCTGCCTTCGATGTCTTGATAATTTAGTACATCTCATACATTGTGTACACTGTTAGTAAAGACATACCTGAGACTGGGTAATTTATTTTAAAAAAAGAGGTTTAATACACTCACAGTTCCACATGGCTGGAGAAGCCTCACAATCAAGGCAGAAGACAAAGGAGAAGCAAAGGCACATCTTACATGGTGGCAGGTAAGAGAGTTTGTGCAGAGGAACTCCTATTTATAAAACTATCATGTCTCTGGAGACTTATTCACTACCACAAGATTCAATTATCTCCACCTGGCTCCACCCTTGACACATGGGGATTATTACAATTCAAGGAGAGATTTGGGTGGGGACACAACCAAATATCACCAGCACAATAGCCCCTAATGAACTGTGAAATGATGGATGTATTTTCTTACTTCTTTCTTTACAGATAATAAGCCTTCATGGAATCAAAGATTTTTTTTTTCTTCCCCCTCATCCACTTGTGATTTGGATTATGTTGTGGACATTTATGGTATCATTCCTACTAGGAACCATTCTTCTTACTTTGTCCCAAGGCTAATGCCTGAGCCACCCTGTTGGAAGCATGACACCCACCACTGATATTACTCATTTGGGCAGTGGTGCCTCTCTAATCCAAACTAGACCAGGAGGTCCTTCCCCAGGAAGTTTAGACCCAAAGATTTGAGATGGTGAAGAAAAAAAAAGTCTGGATGTTGTTACCTGTCAGGCCTCATGCTCTGGGTAAACAATGGGCAGAGAAGGCCAATGCTCAAATAAAGAAAAGATAACCTGGCTGAATAGAAAAAAGCAGAATCCAGGACTGGAGAGAAAGTTCTGGTGCTGTATGAGTCCCTGCCTCTAGTTCCTCAGTCCTGACTGAATTCTCATCCTTAGATTTAGTGAGGCATCTCAATCCCAGCAAATAAATTTCCCCCTTTCAGCTTAGCTACTTTAAATTGGGTTTCTATTATTTTCATCCAAAAGAATTATTCTTCTTTATGATCCATTCTGGATAGGACTGACTCACACACCTGGCCATTATTCTCCATGTTCCCTTCTCTCAAACTGTCAGTCACCAGAAGGAATAATACGAAGGCAATGGCTCTCATTAACCAGTTCAATCAGCTTTGAGTAAGTGCCCGGTGATGCTGGCTGCTAGAGATTTCAAACTCCAACACCTACGAGAAGAAAGCAGTATTCAAGCACTGTTGCTCTCCACAGACACCCAAGGGAGAGGGGTTGACCTTCAGCCATGGGCTGAGCTCACTCCCTCTTTGCATTCCCCAGATTCTCCCTTTGCTTCTGGAGTGGACACTTCCAGCATCCCTGTGACTACACATTCTGATCTCAGGATTCACATTTATTAATTAAAAGAGATAAATGTGGGGTTATATTTTAACATATTCTGTCAGGTTTGGCAAAATGGAGGGAGAACTAAACCCTATGCTTATCACAGGGAATGTATATTTCCAGACTTTAGAGAAAGAACTATCTCCTTAAAATCTGACTTCCAGGAACAAATCATTCAAACATATATCAATCAGGTCATGGTCTGCTTTTGTGATTTTTACTTGAAATTAGCACATTTCTGTAGCCTACAACCTTATTCTTAAAGGATGGATTTCATGGAGCAATGAGAATTCTGGGCAAATTTTAGATATCTAAAGTAAATTAATTATTTCTCTGTGACCAATTTAAGGATTTTACATTGCTACCAACCTGGGTTTCAGAGATAATATTGTGGCTGGTGTCCCAAGCCACACTGTGACCATAAAGAAATGCTCCCAGTTACTTTGCACTGAATCTACAAAGTGCACATATTTTTGTCTGCCAAGCATGCAAGCCTTTGAAAGACTCTCCTTCTGCTATGAATTCTGTGGTGCTAGTGGTATTTTACCACACAGAATAAACAGTCAGTTGTGGCAAACGGTTAGCGAGGGAATACTGCAGGTCCCATGGAAAAACTAAAACAATAGGAAGTCAAAAACCATCTCTTGGACACTCTCAGGGTCTCTCCCTGTGGACCAATTAAACAACACATTCAGTTGTTGGCAGTTGTTATTTTCAGAACCACAGGCCCAATTACTGGGCTCCAAGCAGCTACATTTTATAGCTAAAATGATTTACAGCCAATGTTTTCACTGCACAGTACGTGTTCCTCTTTGTTAAACAAAAGTTCACAGAGAAGAACCACAACGTAGGAGCAAAAAAGAAAAGGGGGAAAACATGCATGCAAAAAGATCTAACCCACAAGCCAAATGCAAATTAAAGAAAAAAAAACAGCAGTCTTTGGACTTCAGCCCCTCTTCTTTTGGATTCAATGCCAAATGTGTATTAGAGATATCCTGAAATATCACCCATTTAGAATTTATTTTTTGCCTTTGTTGGAAGAGCTGTTCTGTGATATGGTTTCTTGAATAATATACCTAACTGAGTTATTGAGGACAAAAATCTACCAGTCAATCCGTTTTGCTTTATTAATGACCAAGTCCAACTGACTAGCAGAAATCCTTTTTAATTGTTTAATGCTCAAACATTAAAAATATTTGTAGTAAAGGATGGGAAATAGAATGCAAAATATGAATGTAGATGAAGTCTCAAGCCTTGTCTGAAGTCATTAACTCAGGAGGAGGTTTACTCGCTCTGCTAGATTTGGCCTATTTGGTAAATAAAGGAGATACCCACCTCACCAACATGATTGCCTAGAGTACAAAGCCATCCTACTCTGACCTCTTTCTTATAAATAATTTACTGTTCAGAGTTTTGTCTTTGGTAATTAAGAAACTACAGATGATGAAAGGGGAAATTAACTCAGAGAGTGGTACAAATATAACTGTTGTAAAAAATCTTCATACTCAATTGTTTTCACTGGGGAGGAGAGGGATTTTTGCCTTCCAGGAATCATTTGGCAATATCTGGAGATATTTTCAGTCATCACCACTAGGATGTAGAATGTTATTGACATTAAGTACATGGAAGCCAGAGATTTGGTTAAATATCTTACAATGCACAAGACAGCCCCCACAACAAAGAACTATCCTGGCCAAAATGCCAAGAGAATAGAGATTGAGAAACTCTGCTTTATACTTATACATTATTTAATTACCAGATCCTTTCTGTAATTTAGCTAAATAAAAGCAGGCCTCAGTTGGTTTTATCTCAACTGAGAATAATGCTTAGGGTAAGGAGGAACTAAGAAAAGGGAAGGGGGCACCTCAGAGGGAGAGAAGAAAACCAAAAGAGCAGTTACTGGAGTTCAACACAAACTTTCCTACAATTCAGCTGGGCTCAAAAAACAATTACCCACAACATCTTATTAATAATCAGCTAATTACTAGTTTGATGATTTAATTTTTAATTTACTTCATCTTTGTTCTAAAAGATGACTTGGCTCCAGGATTAATATCCAGAATATTGAAGGAACTCAACAACAACAACAAAATAATCCAATTTTAGAATGGTCAAATGATATGAACAGATAGTTCTCAAAAGAAGACACACAAATGGCCAAAAGGTATATGAAAAAATACCCATCACTCATCATCAGAGAAATGCAAATCAAAACCATAATGAAATGTCATCTCAACCCTGCTAGAATGGCTACTACAAAAAAGACAAAAATAACAAATGCTGTCAAGGATGTGGAGAAAGGGGAACTCTTATACACCGTTGATGGAAATGTCAATTAGTAAAATCATTACGGAAAATAGCGTTTCCTCCAAGAACTAAACATACAATTACTATACGATCCAGCAATCCCACCATTGGATAAATATCCCAAGAAAAGGAAATCAGTAAGTCAAAAAGATATCTGCACTCCCATGTTTATTGCAGCACTATTTATAATAGCCAAGATATGGAATCAACCTTCATCAAGTGTCCATCAACAGTTGAATGGATAAAGAAAAATGATACACACACACAATGGAATACTGTTCAGCCATAATTGCCAGAACATAGATGAGCCTGGAGAACATTATGTTAAGTGAAATAAGCCAGGCACAAAAAGATAAATACCGCAGGTTTTCACTCATATGTGAAGGTTAAAAATGTTCATCTCATAGAAACAGAGGATAGAATAGTGGCTACGTAAGACTGTGAAAGGTAGTGAGGGGGTGCTAGGGAGAAGTTGGTTAACAAATACAAAATTACAGTAAGATAGGAAAAATAAATAGTTCTAGTGTTCTTTAGCACTGTAGGGTATTAACAACAATTCATTGTATATTTTCCAAAAGCTAAAATAGAGGATTTTGAATGTCCCCAATGCAAAAAAATAAATGTTTTTGGTGATAGATTTGCTAATTATCCCAATTTGATCATTACACACTGTATACATTGTATTGAAATATCACAGTGTACTCTACATGTACAATTACTGAGTCAATTGAAAATAATCTTTAAAAAATGATTAAACATGAAAAAAACAGATGACTTGGCTCCAGTCCTGTTTCAATAGGTGTTAAAATTTTGCATTACTTTCTTCTTGACATAAGGAAAAAAATTTCTCTTCTTTTTCATCCTCTTGAGGCTTCCTTCTGGACATTTATATCCTAAAACTTAACTTCTGATATTCATAACAGAATATAGGTCTTGTTTATAATAACCTTTGTGTATTTCATTTTGAATTCAATTTTACTTTATTCACTAAAAATCCTGTAATTTTTTTGCCCATGAGACAGCACTATGAGAAAGGTATCAGCCAATTTTGTAGAGAATTCACATAATATAAGCAGTCCTGGCTCTCCATTCTTGAAAATATTGATGTAACTATCAGTCTATCAGACTAGCATTTCTCCTCATATTCCTTTAGTAGAGTAGTTTCTGATGTATTGCCCCAAAAAGTCATACATCAAATAAGATATTATATTAAAAATGAGTAACCATGCTGACTATGATCCCGCACCTTGCCAAATGTTTTATTCTGCATTATAGTATACTTTCTACAATAAGCCAATGAGATGGGTCTTATTCCTCTTGCACAGCTGGGAATTCCTATAGTACAGGGAAGTAACTTGGCCAGGTTTCATTGCTGACAATGAACCTGGGATTTGAGACCAAGTCTACCTTGTGTTCAAACCTGGTGCTTGTAAATACTGAGCTCTACCATTGCTTAAGCAGAGTTAAGTTGGATTTCTTTACTACAGAATTTCTCAGACCCTTTGTCTTAGTCTATTCCTACTACTATAACAAAATGCCTTTAACTAAGTAACTCTTAAACAATAGAAATTTATTTCTCACAGTTCTGGAGTCTGGGAAGTCTAAGATCATGGCGGCGGCAGATTCAGTGTCCGGTGGGGGCCTGATCTATAGATGGCATTGTTTCAAGACACCTTTACATGATGGAAAAGGAAGAAGGGACAAGCCTTGCGTCTTCACATGGAAGAGGTGGAAGGAGAGAAGGGGTGAACAGCTCTCTGTATCAGGTCACTAATGCCATTCATAAGGGCTCCATCCTCATGTCTTAATCACTTCCTAAAAGCCTCACACTTGAATACCATCAAGTTGGTGACTAAGTTTCAACATACGAATTTGGGGGACACATTCAGACTACAGCACCCTTTAACAGGCTGTCTCTAATTCTAAGCTCTACATTTATTTCTCAACCTTATTTGTTGCATGCACTTTTTTTTTTTTTTTTTTTTTAGACAGAGTCTCATCTGTTGCCCAGGCTGGAGTGCAGTGGCATGATCCCAGCTCACTGCAACCTCCGCCTCCTGAATCCAAGTGATTCTCCTGCCTCAGCCTCCTGAGTAGCTGGGACTACTAGTGCCACCACGCCCGGCTAATTTTTCATATTTTTAGTAGAGATGGGGTTTCACCGTGTTAGCCGGGATGGTCTCAATCTCCTGACCTAGTAATCCGCCCACCTCAGCCTCCCAAAATGCTGGGATTATACGTATGAGCCAGGGCACCCGGCCCCCACATGCACACTTTTTATCATGAAGCAGCCTTCAGGATGGATGTTTCATAAGACTTGCCTAGAACTACACCATATTCTCCACCTGAAAAAAAAAAAACTGGTCAGAAAAAAAATCTGAAGAATATCTGAAACCTCCTAGTTATTCCCTAAGTAACCTGAACTGGTGACCAAAGAATCACCACCATAAAGCCCTGTGAGGCAATGTAAATATCACTGGGCTGAAGAGAAAGGTACAAATCCTGAGAGCAGAGGCTAAAGAACTTCAGGCCTTTTGTAGAGTCTCTTGTAGAATTTAAACCAAGTACACAATTTTCTCCCTATAAGCCTCATGTTGAAGTCTTTACCAATGAACAGCTGGAGAGTATTAACTGTGGGACTATTTTCCTTCCTGCCAGAACAAAAGACATTAAAATAAACTGCTAAGGGAGGCTTGGTGACTTACAAAGTGACCTGCATATGAGCACGTTGGTCTGCTGCAAGATTGGTTCATAAAGGCCAAAAATGAAGCGTTACTGTTGAATGAATTCCCACATTTCCGTAATAGCATTGTTAGCTTGTTATGCTTTTCAAAACTTTCCTTTGTGTTCTTTACGTTTATAGTCAATACTTAATTGGGAACATAACTCTGGGAAGAATCAGACTCCGGGAAATAAGGGAAAGTAAAGAGCATTATATCCCATAGGGCATATGTACTTTAGGAACGCCAAGAGGAGAAACAGTCAGCAAAATAAAACCAGATGTGAATTTGACATGATTACACCATCCCTTCCAATATGAACAGCACTTTAAATTCACTTTTTTTTTTCTTGGAATCAGTTGCATCACTGAATTTTTTCGAATAAGTGAAACATTGAGCAGTGCTTGCCCAAAAGAATTACATGAAGCCCACACAGGGCTTTTGAAAATTCATTTGCATTTGAATGATGCAAATTGTGGTTTAGTATAATAAAGTCCATGTAGTCGAGAAGAAGAAATTATATAAACAGCCCCACCAACTTCCAGTCAAGTCTACTAGTTCTAATCCCAACATACTAATTTGAATCTATATGTCCCATCAGAAATGTTTTTCTGTAAACTAAGTTATACCCTTTTTGACCCTGCCACACCTGCCTGACTGTGACCAACACATTTGGTTATTTCCAATGAATATATTTTTAAGGATTCCCCATGAACAATGGATACTTCTGTCCAAGTCTTCTTTAGTACAACAGATGTGGCATTGTGGTCCCACAATAAGAGTGAACGTCTCTACCATATTTTCAAGTTCTGATGTGGAATGAGCAGAGTCACAGATTTGTATTCTTAAACATCATATCTTTGCTGGAAAATAATATTTAGAATTTGAGAATCAGACTACAAACGATTATAAACACACCTCCGTATTTTCAAATACAAACAGGATAATAGTGCAAAGTTGTCTGATCATTCCTCAGAATGGTTAATTCACATAATGCATAATGTCTATGCCTGAATATTTCAGTGTGGTGAGAGGGGGACTAAGCTGTCACAATTTGAGGAGAACATGAAGGGGAATGCCATCTCACCTCTCTGTGCATGTGTGTTCTGTCACTATAGTGTGATACTTACTGCTTTCTTGAAGCTGAGCTTAATTTTTCAAACCACTTTCACAAAATCACAAGCTCTCAGACTTTAAGAAATCTTAGAAACCATCTAGTGCCTTCATCCAGCCCTCACCCTCTCCAATCACAAATAACTTCTTAACCGATGGGCAGAACAACTCTCTCTAATGGGAGGCAGCTGAAGACACATAGAGGTAGTTGCATCTCACATTGTGTTTCTGCTCCAAGAAAGTGCTTCCATATAGGCCTGGCGTGGTGGCTCAGACCTTAATTCCGGCACTTTGAGAGGCCAGCCATGTGTAGGTATCAAAAGGCACTTCTCCTCTGCTTTCCCTGTCTCCATGAATGTGATTTGCCATTAACCAAGGAAGACACTTTGGAATCATTAAGAAACACTTTTTCCTCCCCGGTACACCCTTCCAAAGAATCTACTTCCCAGAACATTCTTGAATTGTTCCCTCTTCCCCATTTCCCTCCTACTGCCTTAATCCAGTCGATCACGATTTCTCCCAGGGATTGTATAACTCTTCCCATTTTAGTCTCCCTGGCTCCAGCCTCATCTCATCTCCCTCACTGCAAACAGGGATCTTCCCAAAACACAAGCATGTGCATATCACTTCCATTCTAATCACACTAAAAGATACCTAACTAAACCCTCTTTCCTATCATGTAAAAGGTGCCCATACTTGGCCACGTTTTGCAGATAAAAATATGCAAATAAATTTAGAAGAAGTCAAATTTAATAAAAGAAGCAGTAGTCACGAAGAACTGCAGCCTTACAAAACATTTCCACATGGCTTACCAGTTCTAAGCTGTTAGCTGACAATAAGCACATGGAGGAAGCGACAGTATTAAGGCGAAGATTTAAAAGGCCCCATAAAATACCTGTGTATTTAAATAAGACATTTTCCAGACCCTCACACCTGGGTAAAATCAAAGTCAATGTTATTAGATGCCTTTTAGTTTTTAAGAAAGAAGTTAATCTCCCATTTCCCTTCCTCCATCATTAATAAAGTCTGTGGTTACTTTTATGGCTTTCTACCTACTAAGATGATTGGGAGGTTTCTGATAGAGTTTTCTAGTAAGGATAGATACACTAGGGAGAAAAACATGAAAAAAATTGTGATTCAGTAACAGAAGCAGAAACCTTTATAACATTTTTTCATTGGGCAGATTAACTTCTATATCATATGAAATGTCTCTATCATGAACAGCATCACATGAGAGATAGAAATGGATTCTGTTCATCTTCAGTCACTTTTCTGAAACAAAGCAGAGTGATTCAATTATATATTCTGAGGCTCCTAAAATAAACTCTACCCTTCTTGGCTCTTGCAATTTTCAATAAATATACACTAAGAGATACAACTTTGGAGTTGCTTAACAAGTTTCTGAAAACAAAATTTCTGATTTGTTAATTTGTCTAAATTCACTTAGAAAAAATATTTAAAGGATGATGTTATCAGTCAGTGTACACATCAGCAACTTTGCTGATGTATGCAAATACTTAAACAAATTTTCAAATACTCTCATTTGCTTTTGACACAATCCATAGTACATTCTCATTTACAGTGATGAAAAATAAGGACACATTCCATTTTTTAAATTTCTATTTGACTTTGAAAGGTAATGAACTTTGCAAAAAAAAAAAAAACACACAAAATTCTAAATCATGAATAACAAGTGATTCCAATTAGGTCCCAGTCCTGAAGTCTGATGTCCCTCGGCTTAAAGATCTGACACATCCTATAAAAACACAAATTATTTTTCCTGCATGTTTATAAGTGTTTCTGTAAGTGTGGAGTAATAAGTTTTTTCTTCTTCATTCAAAACTGGAAATATTTTGTTTCCAATTTGCATTTTTTATTGTCCTTCCACACTTTGGAAACTTATCACTATGCTAAGCCATCGCTTAGTTTCATTATCTGTTGTAAAATACAAAATATAGCTCAGTGTTGCCAGCAGCCCTTGAATAAGTTTATCTTTACTTGATAAAAGTTAAGAACATTCTTTTTAATGGGTTCATTAATAGAGATTACCTAAATTGGATTTTCATACTTGTGTGGAAAATTAAATAGAACATACATTTTGCTGGTTATATCACAAGCTGTTTGCCTGCCCTAGCAACTTGGGAGGATGGCTATGTAGACAAGTCACTGCCCTGGTTGTCTACAAAAACAAGACGATTTGGGTAAAAATTAAAATTAAAAATGAAGTTTCATTATCTGTTGTAAAATACAAAACATGGACCGGGCATGGTCGCTTTCGCCTGTAATCCCAGCAGTTTTGGAGGCCAAATCAGGAAGATCACATGAGGCCAGGGGTTTGAGACAAGTCTGAACAAAATATAAAGACCTTGTCTCTACAGTTAAAAAAAAAAATCCAAAAATTATCTAGGCCTGGTGGTACATAGCTGTAGTTCCAGCTACTCTGAAGGCTGAGGTGGAAGGATTGCTTGAGCCCAGGAGCTCAAGGCTGCTATGATCATGCCATTGCATTCCAGCCCAGGTGACAGAGCAGGGCCCTGTCTCAAAAAAGAAAAGAAAAGAAAAGAAAAATACACACACACACACAAAAGAAATAATTACAATAGTTTTTCTTCTAACTTCTGCCATAAAATTATTTTTTCTATCATCCCCAGTGACTTAGAGGCAATTCAGATACAACAGAAAACTTGAACAGAATGAAATGGGGAAGAAAGAGAAAGACATTCTTAAACATGACATTTGAACATCTCTCTTCTACCTAAATGCAATTAAATAACGGCAATATCTTTCCATGGTGGATAAAGAAAACATACAAGACTTGTGAGTGAAAAACAAGAGCACTCTAAGTAGCTGTGTTAACAAAGGATTAACTTACAAAATGCTAGCAAGATAGGGGAGGAAATTATAAGAAAATTAGACTGTATCTCTCCATACTGAACACAATAGTGCATCATTAGGCAAAGATTTTCATATGTGTTGCCTTTACAAAAATCGACATGCATTTTGTCCTATTTTTCAGTGCATGTAGCATACAAACATTCTTAAGGACCTCAAAACAATACTAACTGTGGATGTTTTATTTAAATTTAACATTTTAACAGGATCTATAACTCATTGATTAAGGATTCATCTCTCTATTTTAGCTCTTGGTTTAAGGGCCCTAGTACACTATCTGCCAATCCAGGGCTATCTAGAGCATTAACTGAAAATGTCAAAAGTGTAATTCTTCACTGCAGCAGAAATAGAATTATAAAAATTAGATCCTTCAATTATAAATGACATTTACCTCTCTAATCAAGGTTAGTCTTCCCTGTAGTTGGGGTCCAAGGTCAAATATGAATGATTTATTATTCCAAAATAACTGGTGCAGTTCTAACATTGAGGTTTTGTTTCCGCCATTAGCCAATATTTCTATTATGTTGGTTCTGAGTTATGATAGCCAACATAATAGCTATGTTTTATTGAGCATGTTCTATGTACCAGATACTATGTTCAACTCTTCATAATTGACATAAAGGAGTCTTTAAGCGTGGACACCAAAGTCAGACTTCATGTATTTGAACCCTGGCTCACAGGCAAATTACCTAACCTTGCTAAGCCTCAGTTTTTTCCAATGTAAAATGGATAGAATAATATCAATATCATAAGTTTGTCGTGAAAAAGGTGAGAACCATGGTGATTAAGAAAAGCTAAGCAATTTTCCAAGATCACACACAGTTAGACAATGGAAGAACCAGACTCAAACCAAGTTCTTCTAATTCCAAACTTTCTAATTCCTATAAATGTCCACTGTTCTGAAACATGACCTCTGAGGGTCACTAGGATGGCATGCAGATAGACGGTACCAAAAAATGATGAAGACACCATCACAAACAGTGTTTCTATTGCTGGAAGAAGACACAGACCTTTGGGGTCTTAGGGTGACTTAAAGAAGACAGACCCTATTTAACTCTTAGAATCTCAGGAAGTTCTACTGAAGACAGGTTGTTCATCTGAACATCACAGGAGCTGATAAAGAGTTTCCAACCACTAGAAGATGACATACCATAGAACTCAAAACAAATGAACAAAACGTACTGAATGAACAAATGAGTCAATTAATGAATTCTAAAGAACCCTATACAACCCTACAGTTTATGACAGAAGATGAATATACATTGCAGGCCAGTTGGAATGGGCTGTCCTGTCCCTTGGTAGTGAGCTCCACAAAGGCAGTGACCACATTTCAGTGACCACTCTATTTAAACCACCTGGTTCATGCTGAGTTAACACTCAGTAAATAATTGTTGAATTGAATTGAATTGAATTGAATCGAATTCCAAAGTGACCTTCATCTATAACCCAGGGATATTTCACCCCTGCCTGTTTTCTCCCAAACTCTCAACATGCAGCAATATTCAATTTGACATGCATTTGGATCCTACCCATATAAAGCAACTGCAAGGCAAAGGCCCAAAGCCTCACAGATCAGATAAGTCAACTCAAGAGAAATGGAAACATTCCATAGCAAAAGGAATGTGAGTTATTTTAAAAGGTTCTGCTTAATATACAAGATAATGCAGGTTTACTGAGGAGCATAATACATGATACGGACCTAGATTTAATGCAGACCTTCCACCTTCATCACAGAATCTAGAAAAGTCTCATTTTATGTAAGAATTTTGCTTGAATCAACAGCACTATAACTGCAGTGTCTTCTCTAAAATTCTTGATTGTTTGATCTCAAAGAACATTGATCACATTTAGGGGCTATCTCCTAACTCTCCATGTTCTTACACCCTCCTACACACACATATACTCCACCCTGAGAGTCAGGCTTCTTAGCGGTCTGCCATGCTAGAAAGTAGAACTTGCATGTGGAAAAGTAAAATGGCTAGATCTCTGAACCCGTAAGAACCATTTTCTTTGGAGACTTCTCTTCCCACTCTGCCTTTAATGATGTAGATGATAAGATAATCCTGAGGCTACTCTCACTTTAAAGCTGTCTCTGCCCTACAGAGGCCTGGAGTGGGTGGGTTAAACTTATTCTTCCCTGTGAAGAAATGCTTTCTTATTTTATTCAATCTGCGTTTCCAAGGGACTTTTCTCCCTCTCCATTCATCTCATTCACTTGCTGCCTCCACAATGGCTTTTCTACCTCGTCTGGAATTCTGTGCCTTCACTCTTTACTTCCTACTCTCTTCATTTCCTTCCCTGCTTAACATAGTCTTTACTGTCTATTGCTTTAACCGCCTTTTGCCAACATTCTTGAATTTTTTGCCCTGATGCTGTTCTGTCACATCTGGGAAACTGCAGCCTCATACCGATCTGCCTTCTTCGTGCCTAAAACCAGGCCACCCAGTAATAGAATATAAAACAAGACAGATGCTTATATTTGTACCTCTATGAGTCATTGTATTATTTAACCTCAACTAGGCAACACCGCTCAGCCATCTCTTCTTTTCTAACTCAACAGCAGCTATTTCAAATCTTCTTTCTCCCTAAACCTCTGATCTGTTCCTTCACTTTCAAAAGTAGTTTCACTATGGAAGCTTATCACAGGAAATAATCCAGGTTCCTGCCACAAAACCTACTTACTTTTCCCCACCTGCTATAATAGCTACTATGTTTTAGTACTTTCTATATTTCGGGTATGATGATAAATGCCTTATTTGGCAAATACTTAGATGGTGCTTACTACCTTCCAGGCAGAGTTACTGGTTTGTTTTAGCTCCAAGACAACATTGGAAGCTTTTTAAATATAGTAACTAATTTAAGTCTCATAACAATCTTATAAAATAGGCATTATTATCACCCCTATTTTATAAATCAAGAAACTGAGGCACAAGAACATTCGCTAGTGTATCCAAGGTCAGACAAGAAACCTTCTCCAAAATACATGCTCTTAAGCATTCTACTATGCTGCTTTTTATTGTGGTTTACATACAATTATGTATGTAATATGTAATGCATAGAATTATGCATTCTATAGAGAGTCTTAGTTTGTGAGCAAAACAACAAACACAAACAGGATTTATTTTTCACAGTTGGCATACGAGGAAACTGAGGCATAGAGAAGCTCAATAGTTTACCCAAGTTCAAGTTCATGAAGCTAGGAAGCTAGGAAGCAGCAGAAGTGGGTTCTGAATGAAGGGGATCAGTCTCCAGAGCCTGTGCTTTTCCCACTAGGCTGCCTCTGACTTCTCCACCCAAGGTTAATCCTCTCTGTATTCTGCATCCCAATTCATCCTGTTTTTCAGGAACCTCTCTTCTATAGCATCAGCGTGTGTCTCTATTAACATTTAATAGACCTTGGTCTCCCAGCTAACATTTCTTTAGGAAGCTCTGCTTCTGCTGGTTTAATTGTCATAACCTCTATAGGTTCTGTGTGGAGAGAGCTCATGTCTGGTTTAGTCTTTATTTTCCAGTGCTTAGTGCAGTATTGACATGTAATATTGTGCACAATAATTTCTGTAAAGTGAATGAAGGAGGGGGACATGGTCTAAGGAGAAAGAAGAAATATGGAGGCTAGCCACCTGATCCAGCCTAGTTCACCCCAGGGACTACAAATATTTAAAACATGAGCATTACAAAAAATAATTTTTAATGTAACTCCAGGTTTGAAAAAGATGGTATAAAGTCAGGATTCCCCACCTCCCCCCGCCACCATCACCACCCCACCATTCCTGGAAATCAACTAGAAGTACCAAGAAGAATAAGAAACAGAAAAGCTATTTCTACTATTTTGAACAATAGTAGAAAATAATTAAATCCAAATAAAATGAAAAACTTTCAGAAGCATAGAGAAGAGTAATAGTTCACTAAGACTGCAGATCTGAGAAAAAGCCATCAAAGTAGGCTTTTTCAAAGTGAAGGGTACATGGGGTATACCCTTTATTTCCAGTAGAGTAGAGGTGCACAGGATGACAGCATTTTCTCTATGCCTATCCTCATCTAAAAGAAGCAGGAACTGAATGAAGAATAGCACAAATAAGCCATCTTTGTCTGTTCCTATAATTGGAGACAGAGAGAAGAGCGGTGTTACATGATGAAAAGAACAAAAACTACAGCAGCCTATCTATCTGTTTTGGTCCAGAGTAAAGGCAAAATAAGTTATACAATTCTAGGTAACAAGAAAAATTCCATCCAGACTGCAATGTGCCATGCATGCCTCCTCCCCCATCTTTCCCCCAAATTGTTGACCCAGGAAAAATCCTTCTCCTTCAATGTGAGAAATTTTTAAAAGGAATGTATACTAAGAGATAGGTTCATAGGTCATTCATTATTATGCTTTATGATTCACATACAAAAAGGCCTTATAAAAGGAACCTCCAAAGGTAATATGAGGATAGGAACTGGAAAAATGATAGCAGATAAAGAATGTCACCAGAAAAAGGAAGCCATGGATGAGATAAAAATTTGGCCATAAAGTGTATTGCTCTATCAAGTGAGAGGACTAAGCAATAGGGAATAATTAGTGAGACAATAGTAGGAAGTTAAACAGGAGCTATCAAACATCAGAAGAACAATAAAGGAAAAATATAAAATCATGAAAGCAATAATAAAATTGTAAAGAACACAAGGGCAAATCAACATTCACAAAATGCACAATACAAGATATAAAACACAGAAATAAGGAAACAAACATAAAAAGTTAAAAACCATTAGAGAGAAAATGAGTAATACGGAAGACAGGTAAAGGAGACTGCAATTATCTGAATGTCTGTGTACCCTCAGGTTCCATACGTCAAAATCCTAACCCCCAAGGTGCTAGTATTAGGGGTTGGGACTTTTTGGTGTTTATTAGGTCATGAGGTCAAAGTTATCATGAATGGAATTAGTATCCTTATCAAAGGGGCCCAAGAGAGACTCCTCTCCCCTTCTGCTATAAGAGGACAGTAAAAGACAGGCATCTATCAACCAGCACATGGGCCCTTACCAAACACTAAATTTACCAGTGTCTTGATCTTGAACCCCTAGCCTCCAGAACTGTAAGAAGTAAACTTCTGTTGTTTATAAGTTACCCCATTCATGCTATTTTGTTATAAAACTCCAAACAGGATAAGGCAGAGATGAAATATATAAATAATTGGAGTCTCTGAAAAGAAAATGAAATAGCAAAACAGACATTTTAAGATATAGTTTAAGAAAAAATATTTAGACCACGTACTAAATATCACAGTCTCTGAATTGTATTATTGAGAGACAAAGTCAAGTAACAAAAAAGTAATTATAATATACTATAATTTGTGTTTTTAAGGGAAGATTGATATAGTTATCTTATGTGCACTTTTATAAAATATATCAGAAATGTTGACAAAAACACTGGCAATGTTTATTATCCCTATGGGCCATAGAATGTAGAGAATGTAATGTCTAGGCTAGACTGATGGCTTTATAATAACCACCATTTTGTGTCCCTTTAATTTTGAACTATATAAATGGTATTACTTATTTAAAATTAAGCTCTAAAATAAATAAAATATAAATAAATACTATTCATTTATTTGGTTTATGTTCCATGTGATTTTATAAAATTTTCTTTTTAATTTAAAATACCCATATGAAGAAATTAGGGCTAGTATTATTATCTCCTTTGAGAGACAAGAAAACTCAAAACCAAAGAGACCAAAAGAATTGACCAAGTTCACATAGCTAATAAGCTAAGATTGAAACTCCAAGTGCTCATAATAATATGACTTGCCATGAATAATTAAACCAGTGGCCCATCTAGAGTCGTACTCTCTTTTGGATGGTAACATCTTTGCATATTTTATTACACATTGTGATTATTGTATTCATTATCTATTTTCGCATAACATATCACCCCCAAATTTAGGAGAAATAATAAACATTTACAATCTTTCATAGCTTCTGCAGGTCAAAACACGAAAGTGGCTTCGCTGGGCAGTTATGGGTCTGGGTCTCCCATGAAGTCACAGCTCAGCTGTTAACAAGGGCCGTGGACATCTGAAAACCTGACTGGGGCAAAAGAATCCATTTCAAAGCATTTTACTCATAGGTTGGTTCTCATTATAAGCCTTTTTTCCTCTATACGTGGGCATCTCCACAGTCTGAGTATCTGCCAAACCTGGCACCTGGCTTCCCATAGAATGTGTCCAAAAGAACAAGGTGGAAGCTGCAATTGTGTCTGCCCTCACCTCAAAAGTCACATGTCATCACTTCAGATCATTAGGGCCACCTTGCAAGCCACCTACCCCAGCTTTTTTCCATAAAGTCAAGATGCAAAGAAAAATACTATTCAAAACTACCAATAAGAAAAAAAGTTTATTTTTTATAAATAAATTTTATTTTTAAAACCCCAGAATAGCAAAATGGTTAATTAAATTCAGGTGAACCCATTGATGTTAGGATGCAGCTTTTCCACATTTTAACATCTCTGAAATTGGAATATGTTTTACAGTAGTTGGCACATTATTATCCCCATCAGCTGATGGCATTTTGTTATCCCTATCAGTTAAGTACAAAGGAGTTGTCATTACCATACTTGCATGAACATGATGACAGACATTTGTAGTCATTACTTCAATTGAATTGTGTACATTATTGGTACCACACGTTGATTTAGCTGCTTTTTAAAATGCCTCCAATACTGAAATCGTCTCAAGTACCTTTCTAACCACAAAAGTATAAAACTAGAAATCAGTAATAGGAGGAACTTCGGAAAATTCACAAATATGTGGAAATTAAACAACACAGTCCTGAACAACCAATGGATCAAAGAAGAAATCAAAAGGGAAATCAAAAAGTATCTTAAGACGAACAAAAAGAGAAACACAACATGCCAAATTTCATGGGCTACAAAGCAGCAATGCTGAGATGAAAATTTACAGCAATAAACACCTACATAAAAGAAAAATGAAAGATCTCAATTGCCCTAACTTCACACCTGCAAGGACTAGAAAAAGAAAAACAAATTTTATAAAAACCCCAAATTCAGCAGAAAGAAGGAAACAATAAATATTAGAACAGAAATAAATGGCATAGAGACTACAAAGGTAATAGAAAAGATCAAGGAAACTAAGAGCTGGTTATTTTAGGAAAAAAAATCAACATAATTATAACATCTTTGGCCAACCTAACCAAGAAAAAAAAGAGAGAAGACTTGAATAAGTAAAATCATAAATGAAAGGAGATATGACAGCTGATACTATAGAAGTACAAAGGATCATAAGAGATTACTACAAACAATGATACACTAACACATTGGAAAACTTAGAAGAAATAGGTAAATTCATAAAAACATACAATTCACCAACACAGAATCATGAAGAAATAGAAAATCTGAACAGAACATGATGAGTAAGGAGGTTGAATTTTAAAAACTTCCAAGAAATAAAAGCTTGGAACCGTATGGCTTCAAGGGTGAATTCTACTAAGCAGTTAAAGAAGATTTAATGCCAATTTTTCTCAAACTTTTTTTAAAAATTGAAGATGAGGGAATACTTTCAAACTTACTGTATGATGCTAGCATTACCCTCATAACAAAATCAGGTAAGGACTGCCTGTCAGCAAGAAAAGTAAATTACAGGCCAATATCCCTAATGAACTTAAATGTAAAAATCCTCAACAAAATACTAGCAAACAAAATTCAACAGCACATTGAAAGGATCACACACCCTGATCATGTGGGGTTTATCCCTGGGATGCAAAGACTGTTCCACATATACAAACCATTAAATGTGATACATCACATTAACAGAATGAAGTATAAAAATGAAGTATAAAAAACTAGTATAAACAACTCAACAGATGCCGAAAAAGCATTTGACAAAATTGAACATCTTTTCATGAGAAAAATTCAACAAATTAGATGTAGAAGAAATGTACCTCAACATAATAAAGGCCACATATGACAAACTGACAGGTAACATCATACTGAATGGGGAAAACCTAAAAACTTTTTTTCCTGAGATCTAAAACAAGACCAGATACCCACTTAATATAGTACTAGAAATCCTAGCCACAGAACTTAGGCAAGAGAAAGAAGTAAAAGGCACCCAAATTGGAAAGGAAGAAGCTAAGTGGTCTCTGTTTGTTGATATAACATTATCTTACACATAGAAACTCTAAAGGCTCTACCAAAAAAAAACCTATTAGAACTAGTAAGCAAATTTAGTAAACTGACAGGGTAGGAAATCAACATTCAAAAATCGTTAGTGTTTCTATACATTAACAATAAACTATCTGAAAAGGAAATCATGAAAACAATGCCATTTATAAGATCTTCAAAACATAAAATAAAATACTTAGGAAAAATTTAACCAAGGAGGTGAAAGATCTTTATACTAAAACTATAAAACATTAATGAAAGAAATTGAAGAACACCCAAAAAAATGAAAAGATACCCTTTGTTCATGGATTGGAGGAATTAATATTGTTTAAAATGTCCACACTACCCAAAGTAATCTACAGATTAAATGCAATTCCCATCAAAATTCCAATGACTTCTTTAAAAAAATAGAAAAAACAACTCTAAAATTTGTATGGAACAACAAAAGTCCCCAAGTAGCTATCTTGAACAAAAAGAACAAAGCCAGGAGAAATACATTCCCTGATTTCAAAATCTACTACAGAGCTACAGTAATCAAAATAGTATGGCACTAGCATAAAAACAGATACATAGACCAATGGAACAAAACAGAGAGACCAGAAATAAGTCCACACATTTCCAGTCAATTGTTTTTTGACCAAGATGCCAAGAACATATAATGGAGAAAAGAAAGCCTTATCAATAAATGGCGTTGAAAAAACTGCATATCCACATGCAAAATAACGAAACTGGACACTTATCTTAAACCATACATAAAAATTAAATTGAAATGAATATTTAAATGTAATGTTTTACATCATAAAACTCCTAAAAGAAAACAGGGAAAAAGCTCCTTGACATTGGTCTTAGTAATAACTTTTTGGACATGACCCCAAAAGCACAGGCGACAAAAGTAAAAATAAACAAGCAGATTCCAATGAACTAAAAAGCTCTGCAGAGCAAAGGAAACAACTGACAAAATGAAAATGACAACCTACAAAATGGAAAAAAATATTTGCAAACCAAAAACCCAAAAGAGGTTAATCCAAACTATGTAAAAAATTCATACAGCTCAATAGCAAAAAAAAACCAAATAACCAATTTACATATGGGTAAGCAGCTTGAATAGGCATTTGTTTTCTTCAAAGAAGACGTGCAAATGGCGAGTAGGAATATAAAAAGACACTCAGTATAACTGGTCATCAGAGAAGGGCAGATTAAAACCACAATGAGACATCAACCTCACACCCGGCTATTATGAAAAAGGCGAGAGATAACAAGTGCTGTCAAGAGTGTGGAGAAAAGAGAACCCTTGCACACTGTTGGTAGAAACATAAATTAGTACAGCCATTATGGAGATTCTTGAAAAAATTAAAAATAGAACTACCTTATGGCTATATATTCAAAGGAAATGAAATCAATATCTCAAAGAGCTATCTGTACTTCCATGTTCATTGCAGAATTATTCACAATATCTGACAGGGAATTGACCTAAGTGTTTATCAATGGTTGAATAAAGAATATGTGAGATATATATGTATATATAATGGAATATTAATCAGCCTTTAAAAAGAAGGAAATCTTGTCACCTGTAACAATACAGATGAACATGGAGGACACTGCATCACGTGAAATAAGCCAGATACATAAAGACAAATAGTGTATGATCTCATTTATATGTGGAATCTAAAAAGGTTGAACTCATACAAGCAAAGAGTAGAGTGGTTACTAGGGACTGTGGTAGATGAGGGAAATGGAAAGATATTGGTCAAAAGGTACAAACTTTCAGTTATGACTTGAACAAGCCCGGAGGATCTAATGTACAGCATGGGTGACGATGAATGTGTTTATTAATTTTATTGTGGTAATCACTACATGATGTATACATATATCAAATCATGTTATATACCTTGAATATACTCAATCTTTGTCAATTAAATATTTTTAAATACAATAAATGTCTTCAACTACAACACTGTGATTCAGCATTGAAATGAAAAGTCATTGTGTACACAAAAAAGCTTGTAAACAGAGACGCAGTAGGTACACTTTATGTTGGTGAAGCAAATATTCATCATAGGAGGAATGATCACTATGCCATATTTTGTTCCAAAGCAACAAATCGCATATGTGTTTTATGAACCTAAGTAGATGATGTTATGATACATTTTGTTTTCTGAGGAATATGCAAAAGAAGCATCTCTTACATGCCAAGAAATGCAACTAAAGGAAAAATTATTGCTAAATCCCTGGACTAGATGAAAGAAATCTCAAAGCATCAAGATGCTGGTGTGACCAACAAATATACCATGCAAAGCTATCATTAAGGCTTTCACAGTTTAACTGGAAACATTTTTTATCTTTCCTAGCAGTATGTAAAATAATAAGTGCCCCAAAGTCGATGACATCTGAAAATCTCATTTAAAATAAAGACTTCTAGAAGATTTGGAGAATTCTTCGGGCTTAAATGACTTATAAAAGCAGAATGCAAAATTACAGTCAAAATGATATAAGATAATTTTAAAATACTGTGAGAAAAGAGTCAATACATCAAAATGTTAGAAGTCTTCACCACAATACAATACATGCATGTAAGAAACCTGCAGTTGTACCCCATAAATATATAAAAACAATACTAGTAATTTAAAAAAAATAAGTGCTAAAAATGTTAGAAGTCTGTAAAATGAGATTATATTTTTTATATGTTTTCCAAATTATTGACAAAAGAATGTGCATTTAATCCATTAAAAAAATACTTAGAATATTAAAAACAAAAAATGAAAATGCACCCTCCAGGCACTTTTAACCTCCCTTTATAGCCCATTATTATTATTTATCTAAGCCTTTTTTTAAGTCCATTTATAGTTCATATTTCTCCTTTTCTATGAGAGGTACAGTCTATAGGTTCAAAAGTTTGTGTTCCTAGATTGGGCCAGTGCATGTCAACCCAATCTATAGTCTTCATACTTTTATAATCTTCAGTTACACTTTCTTGGCCTTTGCTATTCTAGCCACAAATTCTAGCTCGTTTATTTTTTTTCTCCAGATACTGACATTCTTTCAGAAAATGAAAGACTTTCCCAACTTATCTTTCTTAATAGTTTTACTTATTTCCAGTTACTGCCTTAGGCTCTTCTGAAATCAGATCTACAGCAGACCTAGTATATTTCTAAGTTATTCATCTATTCTGGTGTATTTTGAGTTCTTTCCTATATGACAGAAACCAAGAGAAACAAAAAGGAAACACATCTTTTCCTGTGCATATTAGTGATCCAAGGGCCTTTTCGTTGACATATTTTGAGCCATGGACTTTGACATTATACCTTTCAGATCAAACACTAGAATTTCTAAGGTCATTGAGAAGACGAATGAGGACAGCAAAATGTGAAGATGGACAGAAATAGAAGACATGGGGTCTGAATTAAACCCCAGAACCAGGGGGCCCTGAATCAGCTGGATTCATATGGAGGAATACATCCCAGGCAGTCTTTCTCTCTGCTCTGGATCGAAGTTTTATTGTACTTACAAACCCCATCTTTCTCCTCCTTGTCTCTCTCACTCTTCTACTATCAAAATAAACTATGTTCAACTACCACAGGCAGCACTGGGTCAAACAAAAATAGGGTGAACCCCAACATTGCCTGTGTGGGCTCTTCATTAGTCAATGCTGACAGCCCTCCCTCAAACTAGCATCTCTTATCTGTTTCTGCAGTTATCACATTTCTGCCCTTGTGCCTTATGCAGTCTTCTCATTCACAGAATCTGCGGGTGGCCCTCCTGCAGAGGTGGCCAGAGTATCAGAGTACCACCAACCGATTCCGCAAATGAAGGATACCATGCCTAAATTAAGCTCTCCCACTGGCACTATCAATCCGCCAAGAACCTCAATTAAAATTTGATTCCCAGAAGCTCTGTTTTCACTTCGGTCTCTCCTACAAGTCAGTTCATTTGATGGCGGAATTATAAAATTATTTAGGCATTTAATCTGCAGTCCATAAGCATGTTCAACTCCCTTTTTATGCCCTATCCCACCCCCAACTAGTTAATTCACAAATAAATAAGATTTGGTATGAATGCTACTCAACTACAACTAATAATAAATGTCTGAATTGGTCTAAGGTTGAAGTTCAGGACTTATTTTTCTTGGAGCTAGAGATTTTCCAGAGACTTGGACATGAAGGCATGGTGGATGCAGAGGATGTCACAGAAACATAGAACTCGCCTCCGATCAGTGGCACGACTCATCAGTTCTGCACAGGGAGCAGAGCATACAGAGCACAAATTTGTAGGAAGGAGGAGAAGGGTCTGCTAACACTATCTTGTCACTATTATGTTAAGATCTAGACCTTGTAAAGTCAAAATGTGCCAAAAATAGTAAAATAAGGCTACATTTCATTGCTCCATTATGTGTGAGATATTCATTAGCATTTCATGCAAGCAGGCAGAAAATTACTGGAGAAAGGAAGAAATCACATTCCAAGCTCATCCCCCACCAAGAGCTGCAAATTTGGCATTTCTGCACAGGAGGAAACTATACCCTGCTGGCAACAGACTCACCATCAACCCAACCCACAAAGAAAACACACAGAAAGCAAAGTACCCTGCATCTTTATTGCTCTCTCTATCTTACGAGTATTTATCAGACTGAGGAACATTTCCTGTAATCATTACATAAAGTCTCTTTTTGGGTAAAGTACTATTCTCCCTATCTGAATTCTGTTCCATTCATTAGAACTGAGGTATGATTAGCTTCGTTAATGATCAATATACTCTCAATCTGTAGAAATGGGGAAAGAGGGAAAGAAAGGCATATAAAACCCAGAGCACTAGGAAGGGCTGGACTTCATCTCTGTCCCTACTGCATTCTCTCAGTTAGCACTTCTCACAAGTGGTCCTCTCTGTAATTATTTAAGCTGTCTCACAGCCACAGATGATAAACAGGCCTTGATCCTGGATTTGACTTTGAGGTGATGGTGTTTCCTACTCGGCAGCCTTTCGATTATCGATGGCAATGGGGAATACATGGACTAAACAAAGTCAAGCACTTCAAATACTTTACCTCATTCTTCACTGCACCTTTTAGGAAAACTGATCAAGAAGGAACATACTAGACTGTTTTTAATTTTACCTCTTCTTCCTTTAATTACCTTGCTTCTGGTAGAAGTGTCACATGCAGTGACACAGTCGAAGGACTGTGTGTCAAAGAAGGACAACGTGGGCTGGAAAATCAGGGCCTGAATTCCGAAGGATGGCTTACGTGTCCGACTCACTTCCACTGAGGGGATGAGGGCTTTACCTTGTGGCAGCCTGGAGTGTCTAGCCTGTGGCCTAAACATTGTTTTGCATGATAAATGCATGTTAATGGGAGAGGACAAAATGAGAAACTATTACATTGTCTTAAGCATGTATTGACTTTCTTTCACCTGCCTCTAAACCACGTCATGTTGCCGCTTGCAGAGGAGTGGCAGCTTTCCACTGCTGTTGTCACTACTCATTCCAGGCTGATGTCTCTCAGACTGTAGCACCAACCCTCAGACCCTTTTCTTTTAATTTTCTATCAGATTTGTTCCACATTGCCCAGTTCCAATGGTTCCACTTCAAACGATTTTTTTAAATCTGAGATTTTTTTAAATCTGAGATTTAGCCATTTAAAAATCATTTTTGCAGAATACTCAATGACACAGGAAAAATGTCATATATATATATATGTATTTTTTTCTGAGACAGAGTCTCTCTCTGTCACACAGGCTAGAGTACAGAGGTGCGATCTCAGCTCACGGCAACCTCTACCTCCTGGGTTCAAGTGGTTCTCGTGCCTCAGCCTCCTAAGTAGCTGAGATTACAGGCACGCACCATCATACCTGGCAAATTTTTATATTTTTAGTAGAGATGGGATTTCACCATGTTGGCGAGGCTGGTCTCAAACTTCTGACCTCGAGTGATCAGCCCGCCTCGGCCTCCCAAAGTTGTGGGATTACAGGTGTGAGCCACCACGCCTGGCCTCATCATGTATTACATAAAAAACATTATGTAAGAAATATGATCTGATTCGATGCGTGTACATATAGTTTTTAAAAAATAATCCCAAAACGTCAGTCTTAATCATTTCTTGGCAATGGAATCAGTAGTGATTTTAATTTTCTTTTCTGCACTTTCAAGAATTTTCTAAATGCAGTACATGTTTTTATCAGCAGAAAAAAAAAACCATCTTTTCAAACTACTATACAGATGTTGGATATTCCTCAGCTTAAACCTGCATTTTATCATCTATTTGTACCATATTCTACTCCACTAATTTCACTTCCTGTCTTCTGGGTTCCCCAAATCCCACATGGTTCAACTTTGTTTCCAGCTTCCAGAATGCAAACTTAGCAAGCAGGCTGACTTCTGGATGACTCCTCAGCACATCTTGTGGCAGGAAGCAGAATGAGCCAGAACTGTCTTCTAGCCCCTATCTACCCCAAATAGTAATACCGGAACCTTGAAAACTCCTCTGAGCTCCCTGGGCCTCCTTCTTCCCATATATGGACTGAAAGTTTAGGATGGATGGCTCTAAAGGCCCATCCAGCTTAAAATTTCTACTTTTCATCAGCTACTAGATTCAACTGCAGGAGCAAGTTCTAATTGCCAGAGTGTGAGGTTACTACAAAGTCCCACTCACAAAGCAAGTGATTCTCATTCAGCAGAAACTGGTGAAAGCTAAAAGTTATAAATATTCAGGAAATCTAACATACTGTTTTATATCAGAACAAATCTCTCAGGCAAAATATTCATTGCAGATGTAAATACAACCCAAATATCTATAGTATGGAAAAGCAGGAGAGGGGGAGAGTGCTCAAAAAAGAGAAAGGCAAGATGGCCTTTCAGAAACATTAAATTATGTAATATACTAGACATAAATAAGGAGTTAGCTGTATACCCAGCGTTTAAGTTTAATGAAGTCTGAATTCATCTGAATCATCAATTGGCTCAAGTATAAATACCTGGAATGATTACTCTAAAAGGATCTAAACAATTAATCTTAGAAAGTATAACTCAATTTGGGTGGAATTATAAACATGTCAAGGTTAATTTCTTAAAATTATACAATATATGAATTCACTATTAAATAAAAGTCAAACCATGCAGATGTACACAGCAAAAATCTGGAAGTTCTTTTCCGTGTCTCATCCTCTCCCATCCCAGTCTTCCAACCATAGACAAGTGATGTTTTAGACCCTCCTGGGTTTAAATGTATATATCTTCACGTTGTTTCTATCTCTTTCACAAGGTACTATGAGAATATCTATAAATATTAGATGTCTTTGTCCTGTCAGATTTAACCAAAAACTTGACAAATTTCTTACGAAAATGGAATCTTTGCTTTTCAGAGGAAAATCTATTATTTATATCTTCTAGGATCGATTCTAACCATTATTCCCTATCCCTGTAAACCTTATCTTTAAGGTAATAAGCAAATGAGCATGAATATTAAAGGAAGAAATGTTACTAGGATAGTAAGAACAGCACAGAAGCCACTGTGTACAGTTCTGGCCTTCTAAACACAGGCATCTGCAGATTTCTATTAGCTCAGACTTAACTGAGCTCAACAGATGCCCGTAGGTTAATTATCACTTGAAAATATAACCACTCCAGACTCTGCCTTGGCAATCAGCATCACAACTCTTCCTTCTTACTGTCAGGGTTTTGCAAAACTATTCCCAGAGAGAGCTGAGAGTTTGAAAGGAAGATTCGGCATATGTTGGAGATTCTAGAAGCCCAGAGATGGCTCTTCAAAGATCAGACTCCTAAGGTTTAATGTTAAAATGCCACCATGGCTATTTTATATATGTTTAAATGCTAACATGACTCTGTATTACTGGCAAAACCAATTCTGTGGAATAAAAGTCAATGAAGATTTTGCAGACATTGCTTGTATATATAGCCAATAGGAAAAAAATTAATTCAAAACATTCAATACAATTAATCAGATAGTTCAGTTTGAAAGAATTATTATATTGGTTTTGGGGAGGAGGAATAAAGGTTTTAATATTTATTGAGTGCTTAATATTCTAAGCATCCTACATAAGGTAACCAACTTAATTTCATAACACATGTAAAAGAAAGTACTATATTATCACCATTTTAAAGAAGAAACTAAAGAGCAGAGAGCTGATCAGCTTCATCCTCACAGGATCTGGGCTCTCCCTCCTAGTAGCAAAATGCTGCAGTTTCAGCCTTCATACCTTTGAGTCTTTTTCCAGAGAAAAAGAAAGTCTTCTCTGCATTCACATTATTCTCATTGACATGATTGTGTTATATGCTTTCCTCATGTGCACGTGGAATACAGTGACTAAAACAAGCCAATCAGAGCCTACACCTAAAGGCATGCGGTGGGGTCAACACCACCTAAGCTTCCTAGCTGAGAAGGGAGAGAAGTCAATCACCTGAGGTGATAGGAGAAGGGAAGTAATGGATACTGGAGAAGTGACCACCAAATATCTGCTCTAGAACTCATTAGCCAAAAACAATGGAACTGAAAGTTTCTCTGACCGAATAATTATAATTATATTCCATCTTGAAACTATTAATTGCTATTGGTATGATTTGTTCTGAAACAGTATGTCTTACATGTAGTAGCTTTTTAAAGAAAACCCAGATTTGCAGTCTATTCCCTCTTCCCCAAAATCAAACTACAACAGGTTATCATGCACGCTAGGCACTGTCAGAAATATAGACGGTCATTTTTGTCAGGAATTTTTATTGTGCAGAACTGAGACTATCACATACTTTTTGATTGGAGGAAAACAGATTTCCAATTAGAAAATTCTTTCTATGTAGTCATCTTTTATGTATTTGTCACTTCACCCTTGAACTACGGATTTGGTGCTTTGCTTATACACAAGCAAAATACATGAGTGAAATGAAAAACTCTATGAGTCCTCACAGCATACTCAGAATTATTCCTCTGCTTTTATTCTAAACAGATAATTAGCCACCCAATTTAAAAGATGTTCACAAATGAAGATGCCACAGTGTTCCCCGGGAACACACTTTAAAGTTTAATGACCTTCACTGGCAGCATGACATTCATATTAGAACTAACACGGAACACAATTTAATCCAATGAAGACTTGTTAAAGGTAGAGTGCCTGCTCTGGGAACATCCTGATGCTCATGCCCATGTCTTGACAGAAGGTATCCTCTACATTAGCCTTCAGGAACGAGCAGACCACAGTTGGTTCTGCACCTGCTAATCAACATCTAGGTATGTATATGTTTTTAAATTAGCTGCACTAGGAAAACCGGCATGCCAAAATAAGGTGTAAACAGTATCCTCTACCTTACCTCTCAGAATACATGTTCTCATTTTGTTTTCCTAGTCCTTTCACGGTTTCCATGGCTTTCCTCTGAGCCTTCTGCTAGTTTTCCACAGCTATGATAAATTGATGTCTCATAACCGAACTCCATAAATAGAAACAGGCAAAGGACTCTAGAAAAATAGTGGTTTATCGTGGGCAGTACATTCCCAACCAAAAGACTTTCACATTAAGCTGTGTTTGAATGGAAAAGAAAAATAAATATAAAACTGAAAGACTCAACGTAGCAGATATCAACTCAAATCAGGGAGAAACACTTTGTATCATTGTTACTAGGGATGACTAATCCAATAAATGTCTTAGCTCACACCAGCTGCCTGTAATCTAAATATACCAGCAACCATTCCCAGGCCTACAATGTGCATATACGCTATTGAGAAGTATCATCCTATCAAAGCCTAAGGAGCCTCAAAGCTCATTCAGGTCTGAGCCTGAACAAGCTGCAAAACATTTCAAACCTCTCCAAGGTGATTTAAAGCTCCAGACACGGCAAGCTAGAGGTGTGACTGAGATCCTCTCATTTAATGCAAGCATCCCTCTGCAACAGTACCTACCCACTGATCCAGCCGCAGGGAGCTGGGCAAGGCTGCTCCAAAAATGCTTGTCAAGTTTCAAACATCGGGAAGCCACTCCTTACACTAAGTCAAAACCCCCTGTCTGTCATTCCTACCAAAATATGTCTAACCTTTCTTGCAATGACAAGACTTCAACTACAGGAAGACAGCTATCATGTTCACTACTTAATCATGTCATCCACTGTCTTCTTCATAGGACATCCTACAGCCTGAATATATTTTGCATCTTTCTCCTTGTTACTTCTGTTAAGCAAGTTAAGTGATACAAAAATCTAGAATTTCCAAAAACGTATCTGCTTCCTTTTCCTACAATATTTCTTTTTGTGACAGGTGTTTATTTCAGTTTGTAGTCTCTCAGAATTGAATAAGTGAACCAGTATACACCATAATAAGCACTCACCCTGAGAATTTTTTTGTTTTTGTCAGGAGTTACCATTGATACTGCTTGTCCGTGTCTGTTTAAACTATGCTGAACTGATTTCCTCTACCTTTGAGTCTCTCTGTATCCAATGCCCTCCATTCAGTCATTCTTGCCCTGTGGATTAAGGTCAGGTAGCAAATGCCTCTCTATTCTACATCATTTAATTGATCCTGCTGTTGTGACATTTCAATCTCTGCTTCATCTGGAGAAGCAGCCTCATGTGAAATGGTAATGCTATAGAGAAAAAAAAAACACAGAAACAGGAAAAGCTTATTAAATAACCTTCAAAAAATGATAGTACATTCTGTGCTTAACACCTGATCATTTTCTATACCGTACAACTTTCAATTTATTACACCCTAGGTGACTAAGTGATGCTTTTACAAACAGAATGTAATATGCTGTTTTCAAGTAATTTTGTGGCAGTTTCACAAACTGGGAAAGGTTGGAGTAATGACCAACTATGAAACACAAGATCTGAGTTCCAAGCTTCGTGCTGCTCTGTCAGGACATTTTTATTTGTTACTTAGATAGCTGAAGCTAAAATGTAACTCCACAAAGTGGAATCCTAGCCTCGTCTGAAAAGCTTGAGTTATAATCCCAGGGCAGACCAAAGTGTCCAATATAGATCTAGCTTCTGCTACATCCAGCACCTTCACCTCTCTCAATTCAGTTATACTTCAAAACCTCCTGCCAAGATCAGGAAGGTGGGCTCCATTTCACCAATGAGGTCACTGAGGCTTGGAGACTTGTGATATGATGAAGCTCACCTAAGTGCCAGATAGAGTTAACATAAGAAATAAATCAACAACTGATTCAGTATACCACATTCTTCTGTGTTTGTCATAGCCCCTCATTTGTGAGGTCTAATATTATAAAAGTTAACTTCTTTTTGTTTTGGTTCAGTTTTTGACATAGGGTCTGGCTTAGTCACACAGGCTAGAGTGCAGTGGCACAAACACAGATCAATGAAGCCTGCACCTCCCAGGCTCAAGCAATCCTCCCACCTCAGTGCCACCACCACCCCGCCCCCAGTAGCTGAGACTACAGACACATGCAACCATGGCTGTCTTCTTTTTTTTTTTTTGGTAGAGGGATGGGATCTCCCTATGTTGTCGAGGCTGGTCTCCAACTCCTGGGCTCAATTGATCCTCCTGCCTTGGCCTCCCAAAGTGCTTGGATTACAGGTGTGAGCCACCATGCCTGGCCACAAAGTTAACTTCTGCTTTTACTTGTCTTAGATTTTGACAAGTGATATAAGCAAAAGGAACAGTCAGAGGGGAAGAAAGATCCTAAGATGACTGCAAACATATGTCCTAAAGGACACAGCACCCTGGCACATGCCAGCAACCAACCTTCTTTGTGGCCTCAGTGAATTGTGACAGGGAGAAGCCATTATATGCTGCTGATGACACAAGAACACCATATAGTTTGCTTAGCATCTGCTGGGGGCCACACCTCCTTCCGCTTCTTGCTGCAGAACCCTGACTCCAGGTGTATATACAGGACCCCCAAAATACTGTGTCTCAGGATAATAACCAGTTTTCTACTCTCTCTGGGTTGAGGCATAAAAACCTATTTTTAAAATGTTTGATAGGGAAAAGGGAGAACTTTTTTCTTTCTTTGAATTTTTGTTTTTTTGAAAACATGGGGAAGTTTTCCACCAAAATTTTTTTAGAAAAAAAGAAAGGAGGAAAAAATGCTTGGAGGTAGGGGGACAGTTTTCCTTTTGAAATTTTCCAGATATTTCTGAACCTTCTTACCACTGACTCTGGGATTAATCACATAAATATCATGAGCCTATTTTAGGTAACTAAGCACAGAACAATTTTCTCTGCTTTGCCATTTTCTTTAAATTGTGGGCTAGTGACATATGTTCCTTCATCTGTAAAATGGAGATAATATTAGCCTACTCCAGGGAGATTCTGTAAGAATCATGGAAGAAAAGCCATTAAGCCCAGCTTTAGCAACCACCTCCATAGACAGAGGCTCTAAAGGACTTGGGCAGAGTGCCAGGGAGCAGAGGGAGTGGGACCACAGCAGAAAACGCAGAGAGAAAAGTCCTGCCCGCCTCATCCAAGGTACAACTTCCCAGCTTATCTCTCACTAACAGAAGCTCTCTCCCATGATTAAGTCCTCTTTCTGGTCCAGCAGTTTCTCCACCAGACCTCACTCAGGTCCCAGAGAGCTATTATCCCTACATTAAAGTTCCTTGATTAATATTTTCTTTGAGAAGTCCACATTTCTATTTAGGCACTGCTGCTTTCAAGACTACACAACGTGCCAGGCGCAGTGGCTCACGCCTGTAATCCCAACACTTTGGGAGGCCGAGGCGGGTGGATCACCTGAGGTCAGGAGTTTGAGACCAGCCTGGCCAACAAGGTAAAACCCGATCTCTACTAAAAAATACAAAAAATTAGCCGGGCATCGTGGCAGGCCCCTGTAATCCCAGCTACTTGGGAGGCTGAGGCAGGAGAATCACTTGAACGCAGGAGGAAAAGTTGTAGTAAGCCGAGATCACACCATTGCACTCCAGCCTGGGCAACAGAGCAAGACTCCATTTCAAAAAAAAAAAGAAAACTACGTAACATCTGTCGATGCTATAGCTAAAGATTCAATCATTAAGAAAATTACAGTAATGTGGAGACTGTTGACTTTTCACCTTGGAGACCAAAAACATTACTATTCACTTCCTGTTTTAGTTTTTAAATGATTGGCAAGCTTATAAAGCCCCACGAAGGCAACAGCTGACAGTAGACCATCCTGTAATTCTTACATACACAGTCAGCCTTGGAGGTGGTAAGTAATACCCACCATTGGACAGCTAGGAAAACAGATTGACTTCAGCTGAACACCATCATGGCAGAATTGTAAACAGATAAAATAAAATAAACCCACAACTTTATTGGATTTAAGAGGAAATTACACAAAGAAAAGTAAACTTCTTTTTGTTTATCCACTTAAATATTTAACTCTACTAGTAGCTTTGAAATGTCCATTCTCATACTAAAAGCAAATGTAGTTCACAGAGAATGTGTATCAGTAATGACAGATCAAGTCACTAACAAAAAAAAATCAGAATTCAAAATATAGAAACTTAGAGGTTTTTAAATCATAAATGTCAGTGTTGTTTAAATTACTAGGACATACTTACACAGCACTCACTTTTTTCAAAAAAAGCGGCAGGCCTCTTAAGTGTATTTGTATATTGACTTAAAACGTGATCATCCCACTTTTTAATTAAAGTAAAAACCAAATTCTATGGAATTTGGAGTTTTTGCTGGGTTTTTGTTGTTATTGTTGTTTTTGAGACAGGGTTTCACTCTTTTGCCCAGGCTGGCATGCAGTGACAGGATCCTGGTTCACTGCAGCCTTGACCTCCTCAGGCTCAGATGATCCTCCCACATCACCTTCCCCAGTAGCTAGGACTACAGGTGCAGGCCACCACACCCAACTAATTTTTGTGCTTTTTTGTAGAAATGGGGTTTCACCGTATTGTCCAGGCTGGTCTTAAATTTCTGGGCTCAAGTAATCCTCCTGCCTGGGCCTCCCGAAGTACTGGGATTACAGGCATGAACCACCAAGCCTGGCCTTTTTCTGTTGAATTTATCAAAATGTTTATCCATAAATATAGATAAATAACAACTATAACAGCTTATTCCTTCTCTAAACAAAATTAAGACAAAAGATGTACTCGTCAAGCATAAAATCTAACAGGTTTTTGTTTTTGTTTGAGACGGAGTCTCGCTCTGTTGCCAGGCTGGAGGGCAGGGCAGTGATCTCAGCTCACTGCAACCTTCACCAGCCGAGTAGCTGGGACTACAGGTGCGCGCCACCACACCCAGCTAATTTTTCTATTCTTGGTAGAGACGGGGTTTCACCATGTGGGCCAGGATGGTCTCGATCTCTTGACCTCATGATTCGCCTGCCTCAGCCTCCCAAAGTGCTGAGATTACAGGCATCAGCCATCGCGCCTGGCAAAATCTGACCATTTTTAGTTTAGATTATAAATTTATTCCCTTTTTCCTTTCCAACTTTCTGTTTTGTACCATAAGCCAGACCCCTCTACACTGGAGATCCCTTCCCTGAATATGTCCAAAGACCAGTGATCCTACTGTAATTTCTTTTTCCAAAGTTATTTTTAATTGATAAAGTTGTATGTGTTTATGAAAAACAACATGATGAAGTGTATATATACATTGTGGAGTGGTTAGATCCAGCTAATTAACATGTGCATTGCCTCATAGTTATGATTTTTTTGGTGAGAGCTGGAATTTCAACTCCTTCTCACTTTCTCTCTCTATGCACTTTCATCCACCTTTTCAATCTTCATGAAATTAATGATCTGTTTATGTCCGAGTCACTAGTGAAGCACTCCATAAATCAACAGATGTGCTTCTGATTCAGAGCATTACCCTCATTCATTCTAAGCTACATCCTAAAAAGGAAATCATTCCAGTTAGAGATAATTATCTCCAGAAAAGAATCTTCAAAGAAGTGTTTCATGCCCTTCAAAATCCATATCAATCTAGGACTTTGATCAAGACGTATTCAGCACTATCACAGCAAGATACTATTTTTTTAAATGGCATAGATACGTGTATACACACAAATGTATTGGTTGGTACAAAAGTAATTGCAGTTTTGCCATTACTTTTAATGTCAAAAATCACAATTACTTTTGCACCAATCTAATAGTTATAAATCAAATAAAAATACATAAGTATTTATTCTTGCAATAGATAGTTGTGTGTATTTGTGTTCAATATTTTGATGACTCAGCATCCACTTCTCCTTCCTATAAAACACAACTGTCTTTTGGAGAATTACATTTTTTAATTAAATAGTCTTGCTGCAACAATAAATCCCGGTGTCTACCTCCCAGGAGATTCCCTTCTTCTTAAATTACATGTATTAGTCCATTCTCACGGTACTAATAAAGACATACCCAAGACTAGGTAATTTATAAAGGAAGGAGGCTTAATTGACTTACAGTTCAACATGGCTGAGGAAAGCCTCAGGAAACTTACAATCATGGTGGAAGGGGAGCAAACCCATCCTTCTTCCATAGTGGCAGGAAGGAGAATGAGTGCCCAGTGAAGGGGGGAGCACTTCAAAAAACCATAAGATCTCGTGAGAACTAACTCATTATCAGGAGAACAGGATGAAGCAAACCACCCCCATTAGTCAACTATCTCCACCTGGTCCTTCCCACAACATGTGGGGATTATTGGAACAGCAATTCAAGATAAGATTTGGGTGGGGACACAGCTAAACCATATCATTAACCAAAGTCAGTTTACGTTTCCTGCAACCCATGGACCCTGTTACTGTTACTTATGAAATAAACCCTGAGTAAGAATACATTAGTATTTGCACACTGGGCAATTAGTATATATGGGAAGATGCATTCTCTTAATCAATGGATTAAGGGAACAGGAAAGTTGAATTTTCAGGCAGGAAGGTTACTAGGGGCTCTCTCCAGGGGATTGGCAAGAGCTGCAAAGACATCCTTTTAATATATTTCACAAGCTTTTGTGGAGTGACAAAGGGCCCACAGAGAGAGAAGTTTCCCAAATCCAGATAAAAGCTGGTCAAGACCCAGAGCATAGCAAAGGTAGCAGAGATAGAGAGGCAATTATAAATTAAAAAAAAAAAAATAGAGGAGAGATCCAAGATGGCCAATTAACAACAGCTCAGGATTGTAGCTCCCAGTGAAAGCACAGAGAGCGAGTGGACGCAGCACTTTCAGACGAATTTTTGTTGCCCACAGACCTGGGAGATTCCCAGCGGAGGAGCCACACGGGTCGCCAGCGCGACTTTTTTGGCCGGCGCGGCTCTTTTGCCGGCGCCCCAGCACGGCGCTTCTTGGTGCGGAGTATACGGGACGGGAAGCCCTTTGAGTCAGGCTCGGCTGGTCCCATCCCCACAAGGAGAACAGCAATTGGAAACGCTGAGGACTGAGAGTTTCAGAGCAATCACAGCCGAACCGGGAAGGTCCACCTCTGTGGGGAAGGGGCATCCGCCAAAGGAAAACTAAGAAACAGAAAATACTTCATCACCGGCGGAG